>JAQZBX010079122.1:0-14023 GCA_029593785.1 Cabassous unicinctus | reverse complement strand
AAAAAAAAAAAAAGAACAAAGAAAGTATATTTGATGAAAGTATGAGATTATAAGTATAAAAGTTGATTGATCATATCTTATCAAACATTTGCAGAGTTAAAAAATTTAAAAACCCAGCTTTATATTTTTAGAAAATAAAAATGAAAAAACTTCAGAAAGTAATATATCATTGGGAATGATTTTGTGAATTTCACCAAATAAAATTGCTCTCATGATTCATTAATTAATATAACCTTGATTTCACTGAGAATGGTAATTTTTGCTGCTAAAATAATCCACCCAGATGTGGCCATGTAACTCACGATTGGCTATTGACTATTGAGATTTAAGCAAGGGTTATGCTTGATTTCTTTGAAAATTCTAATAAGGTGCTGATAAATCTAGAGGATGATCCCTTTTCATCCAAACTAATTTTTTCAGCCTTGGAATATAATTGTGATACTGTATTTCACAGGGTTATATTACAATCAATTAAAACTGTACATATTATTCAAATGAAAAAGTTACCAAAATTTTAACATTCAAATTTTTTAGATTTGAAAAATTGCCAGTAGTATTCAAGAGACTGTACTTTCCAGGACCTATATACTTAATTTCTTAGCATATGCACCAATAGTAAATGAATTTTCCCTCCTTAAAAACTTCCTTTACTTATATACCTTCTTAGTGTTCCTTCATGGTCTTCCTGATATCATCTTAATATTGCCTGGTATTAGTAGACTGAATGATATTGTCTACTTTGTGGAGACCTTAACTGATAATCTCCTAAATTACCACAGCAAGGGATGACATCCACAAGTCACTCTCTGCATATAAAATCAACTGATGGCACACCTCCTACTGTGCATATTTCTATGAAAATTGGTGCTGGAAAATCATTGTGTTCTGCTTCATCTGGGTAGAAGACCAGACCAAAGGAAATTTCTCACTGTTTTAAAAGAATGTGAAAATTAATCTACAGTGCAAAATAAACTCTAACATTTCAAACCAGAAACTATCCTAATATTGCATAATTTTGCACTGATTTTTCTGTGTATTCTTGAGTCAAAAACAAGGAAGCTCTCCATTCTTAAAGACTTATGATTACTATATCCTTTTTAAAAGGAACACAAAAGCATTTTTAAATAACAAACACTATTTTTGGAGAACTTCATGCAACGTTTACTACAAACAATTGGATGAAGATATTATAAAAGTTTGTTGTTTTAAGCCACTAAGTTTATATCTATATATCTCATGAGTGTTAATGACTCCTAGAGATCCAGCCAAAGAGGGGGAACAAAATTTATTCTATTCATTATTATTGGAGAAAGAAGAAATATTAACAACCTATATGGGCACTTGCAAATTTTCATAAGATACTTCCAATTAAACCCCTTGCAAGATGTCAGTCTCATTAGAAAGTCAATGAAAGTTATTAACCATGTTAACAGAAAAAAATATATATATGCTTTAGTCAAATGATAAGTGAAAAATTAAACCTTCATTTCTGAAAAAAAAATTCTCAGTAAATTATACATATAAAGGAACTTGAAGACCTGATCAAGGCCATCCATGATAAAACTACAAGTAACATCATAGTTAAATAGTGAGTTATTTCCCATTAATATCAGGAAAAAGACAATGCTGTCTTCCTACCACCACTATTCACAATTGTATTGAGGGTTCAAGTAAGTGAAATACGATAAGAAAAAGAAATTAAAGGCACCCAGAATGAAAAGGAAGAAGTAAAACTTTGTTTGTTAGAAGATGACATTACACTCTGTGCATTAAAATTAGATAGAATCTACAAAAAAGAACCAATAAATGTTAAACCGACCTTGATTCCTTGTAATAGATCTCATTTGTAATGGGGTGCTAAGTTTTTTTTTCTATATTGGAGATTTGATTTGCTAAAATTTTATTAAGAATTTCTTCATCTATGTTCATGAGAGATGTTTATGTTACCAAATTATGGTTGACCTCTCAGAATGATTTGGAACATATTACTTCCTCTTCAGTTTCCTGGAAGATTTTGATTATAACTTGGTTCTCCTTTAAAATACCATTTTACAAACATCAAAAAATATTAAATTCTTAAGGAAAAATCTGACAAATATGTAAGCCTTGTATACTAAAAATTAGAAAATATTGCTCAGAGAAATTATTGAACATCTAAATATATGGAAAGATATATCATATACAACAAATGGGAGTCTCAGTATTTTAAGAGGCTTTTTGTCCCCAAATTATTCTATAGATTCAACTCAATTCTAAACAAAGTCCTACCAAAGTTTGTTTTTTTTTTATAAAATTACAAGGTTTTCATTAAATTTTATGAATAACAGCAAAGGAATTAGTATAACCAAAACAAATTTGAAAAGGAAGTTTAAATTTGGAGACCTCACATCATCTTTCTTGACTTGCCTGGCTGCTATGACAAATACACCACAATGGGTTGACTAAATCAACTCAAGGAGATGAAGAAAAATGTGGCTAAAGAGATAAAGCCAATTAAGAAGATAATATAGGAGCATGAAGAAGAATTTAAAAGCATAAAAAGAAACATAACATAAATTATGGGGATGAAAGGCATCATACATAGAGACATGCAACAGCAGATCAGAACAGGCAGAAGAAAGAGTCAGTAAACTACAAGACAGAACAATCAAAATCATAAGTCAGAGGAACAGACAGAAAAATAATAGAAAAAAGTTGAGCAAAGTCCCTGAGATTTGAGAGACAGCATGAAGCACACAAACATATGCATCATGGATATCCCAGAAGAAGAAGAGAAGAAAAAGCGGCAGAAAGAATATCTGAAGAAACAATGGCTGAAAATTTCCTAACTCTTATGAAAGTTATACATGTAAATGTCCAAGAAATGCAACATATTCCAAATATAATGAATCCTAACAGAACTACTCTGAGACACATACTAATCAGAACATTATACATCAAAGAAAAAGAGAGAATTCTAAAAGCAGCAAGGGTAAAGTGATTCATCACATAAAAGGAATCCAAATAAGACTAAGTGTTGATTTCTCATCAGAAAAAGTGGACGCGAGAAGGCAGTAAAGAAATTGAATTAGTCATCAAAAAATCTCTCAACAAAGAAAGCCTAGAACCAGATTGGTTCAGAATTGAATTCTACCAAACCTTCCAAGAAGAATTACAACCAATCCTGTTGAAATTCTTCCAAAAAATTGAAGAAGAGAAAACAGCACCTAACTCCTTCTGTGAGGCCAACATCACCTTAATACCAAATCCAGATAAAGATACTACAAGAAAAGTAAATAACACACCAATTTTTCTTATGAATATAGATGCAAAAATCCTCAAAAAATACTTGCAAATGGCATCCAACAGCACATTAAAACATTATACACCATGATCAAGTGGGTCTTATCCCAGTTATGCAAGGGTTAGTTCAACAGAAAACTGATTAATGTAATAAACACATTGCAAAACAATAGGGATAAACTACATGACTATGTCCATTGATGCCGAACAGACATTTGAAAAACCCAGCATTCTTTCTTGATAAAACACGTAGAAAAATAGGAATAGAAGTAAATTTCATAAACACATTAAATCCATATTTGAAAAGCCTATGGCCAACAGCATACTCAGAGGTGAAAGATTGAAAGCTTTCCCTCTAAAATCTGGAACATGACAAGGTTGCCCCTTGTCACCATAGTTATTCAGCACTGGAAGTTCAAACCAGAGTGGTCAGGCAACAAAAAGCAATAAAACCCATCCAAATTAGAAAGGAAGAAGTAAAATCTTCACTATTTGCAGATGACAAAATCCTATATATAGAAAGTAAAATTTTAAAAAACCTACAACAAAGCAACTAGAAAAATAAACGAATTCAGCAAAGTGGCAGCATACAAGATTAATATGCAAAAATTGGTAGCAATTCTAAGCACTAGTAATGAACAATATGAGGAAGAAATCAAGAGATCAATTCCACTTACAATAGCAATTAAAAGAATTAAATGTCTTCAAATAAATTTAACCAAGGATGTAAAGGACTTGTATACAGAAAAAAACTAAACATTGCTGAAAGAATTAAAATAGACCAAATAAATGGAAAGACATTCCGTGTTCATGGATTGGAAGAATAAATATCATTAAAAATGTCAACTCTATTATCCAAAATAATTTACAGATTCATCACAATACCAATCAAAATTCCAACAGACTTCTTTGCAGAAATGGATAAGCCAATTATCAAATTTATTTGGAAGAGGAGACCTGAATAGCCAAAGCTATCTTGATAAAGAAGAATGACGTTGAAGGACTCATACTTCATGACTTTAAAGTATATTACACTGCATTGGTAGTCAAAACAGCATGGTATTGGCACAAGGATAGATATATTGACTAATGGAATCATATTGAGAAATCAGAAATAGACCCTCACACCTATGGTCAATGGATTTTTTGAAATGTGTATTGATATATTTTGCCCATATAATTTTTGTTTGGTTGTGACTTTCTTATATATTTGTAGGAGTTCATTATATGTGTTTGTCATGGCATGTATTGTGAACATATTCTCTCAGCTTGCACCAGATCATTTTACTTGCTATAAAGCAACCTTTGATAGGCACAAAATTGTTAATTATATTACACTTGTATGTTCATGTCTTTTCTTACTTGGTTGATGCTGTTTGTATTTGAATAATACTTACTGCATGAAGTCAAGAATTTTATAATTTCTCATGTTGAGGTCTATATATATATTTTTAAAATTAATTCTAATATTTGATAATCTCTGATACACATATGGATGGTATTGTCTTTTCAATTGTTTGTGTTTATAGTTGGGTATAGATATGCAATTGCATTTTGTACGTTAATCCAGAAACTTCCTAAACTCTACTTTTAGACTTTCTCTGTAAATGATTATATAAAAGATAGTTTCACCCTCCATTTTGATTACTTACACTTTTAATTTCTATTTGTTATCTTAATGCTTTGGCTAGACTTCTAATAAATGGTGAACTGCTTTGGGAATAATATACATTTTGTCTTCCTGCTAAGTTTAAAGAAAATATTTTAATACTTTCCCATTTAGTATAGCATTTATTCATTCAATTTGTGTAGACAAACTTTATCAGGCCAGTGAAGTTTACTTCTTTTCTAAATTTATTATTTTTTTAATCATAAAATGGTGTTTAGATTTATCAAATGTTTTTTTTTTATATTTTGTGGTCATAATTCTCTTAATCTTTAATTCAGTTAATATGGTGAAAGTAATTTCAGAATATGTCAGAGTGGTTACTTTAATTTTTTTAATTTTTAATTTTAATTTTTAAAAAACTTTATATTACCTAAATATTACATCAAAAATATAGGGGAATCCAATACTCTAGGATTCAATTTGCTAACATGAAAGAGAATAGAGTCTTTTCTTAAATTCATGGAATATTTACAAAAAAATATATATTATCTCCTCATACAAACATTGTAACTAAATAAATTCCACCAAAAATGCTTTGAGTTGAAATTTTCAAAACATAATACAAAACTAGAAATCAATAATATTTTGTCTAAAGAAATTAATGACATTTAATTAATGTGCCTATATAAATCCTCCTTGATCTAAGAGAATATATTTGTAAAATTATAAAAGTGAAACACATTATATAAAAAACTATGCGATATATTTATATATAAACCATTAATATTCAAATTGAAAATAAAATAAGTATCAGCAAATAAATTTGGAAAAAAGAAGGCTAACTAAATAAGACTTTTATAGGAAATAAAATGAAAATAATTGTGATATGAAAAAGATATAGATCTCAAACCTTCAATGTTATGAGGTAAAACTCATAACAAGTTAATTAAGGAAAAACATTCTCAGCATTGAATAGTAGAAAGAATATATAACCACATCATTGAAAGGATTATATTATTAATTAAATATTATATGTAATTTTATTGTGATAAAGTTTCAAAGCTAGAGGAAAATGAGGATTTCTACAGACTCATAATTTTTGAAAATGCCCCAAGAACATATAAACTAATAAGACCAATATACATAAGTAATACTAGGAAGATTATCAAATGTTTATTCTTAAAATTTCAAGACCAGATAGTTTTGCACCAACTGTAGCACATTTATTTTTGTTGCTTTCAGTCTGAATGATTTAAAGACATTGATGCACTACTTTTAGTGTTGCTTTATATAATTACTTAGGCAAAGCAAATAATTTACATTACAGTAGAACTTGTAAGGGTCATTTGCAAAAATTGAATAGTGATATACTTGATTATGATTTGGATAAAATGCAGAGCATAGAATATTCAGCAGTTTCTCTCTACATATATCTCTCTCTTTATCATTCTCCCTCATCCCCCAGATAAATAGATGGATATATAAATATACATATATAAAAGCAGATATTATGTTAATACAATCCATGTTTTACATTTTAATTTAGTAGTACTGTATTTATGAGTTGCAATTCTGAATACACTTGAGTAAAACAAAACAAGAACAACAAACATATAATACCCAAGAATAAAACCATAAAATGCTTAAATAGGAAAAGAAACATCTATTTTCAATTTATATTTCATTTTTAAAAGAATCCACTGATGATAATTAAATGAAGTAAGCTTTAATCTCCAAAACTTTTAGATACCTTTGGTTGAAACTATTCCAAATCAAATTATTGAAAATTTTGCTTCTAATCATTTATTTTACTCCAAAGCTTTATAGATGGCTGGAGGTTATTGAAAAGATATTCTTCTCAACAATATCCTTTTCACTGCATTTTTCACTTCCCTATTTCTAAGACTATAAATCAAAAAGTTTAACATAGGAATGATAAGACTATAGAACATAGCTATAATCTTGATTTTCTCTGGTGAAGAAATGGCCCCTGGTTGGACGTACATGAAAAACACAGTCCCATAGAATAAACTCACTACAGTTATGCAAGAGCTTCAGGTAGAGAAGGTTTTTCTCCAGCCCTGGGTTGAGGGGATCTTCAGGACAGTGGAGAGGATATAAGCATAGGAAACCAGAATGATTGTTGTGGTGGTGATGATAATGAGATCAGAGAGAATAAACAGCACAATCTCATTCACAAAGTGTCAATATATGAGATCTTGATCTGCACTGGGACATCACAGAAAAAGTGGTCAAGTCTGTTTTCTCCACAGAAAAGCAAACTAAAGGTGAATTCTGTTAGTATCGTGGATATCAATTAATTCAGTGCTTGTCAAACTTCCCCATACCCTATAATCACCTGGGTAGGTTTTGTTTCGCTTTGCTTTTAATACTGATTCCTGGGTCACATATCATTCTTAATTAATATGACTCTTGAAAAATGTCTATGAGTAAAATGAGTGTGGGGAAGTATTCATTTGTTTTTAAGTTTCCAAACTGATCTAATGAAGTCAGTCCCTAGGTAAAAGTTTGAGGGCCCGTGAATTAGGTCTTCATATTGCTTCTGAGCAAAACAGCAATTTCTGCCCTCAAAATCAAAGTCACCGTTAATTCTAAAGTTTTATCTGAAAAGGTATTCCTCACACTTGATTGCATTGTTTTGAAAATCTTGACTTCAGAAATCTCTGTATTCATTCAACATAGATTATTTATTCTGCAGAAATATATAATATACCTAACCCAGTTCTTGTTTGACTGGTTGATACACTTATTTAATGGGGATCCACAAATGCTGGTGATATATATCAAACTCACTCCCATATCTCAGGCATTCTGGCAGTTTCTTTTTTAAAATTTTTTAAAAAGATACTTAGATTACATAAATGTTAAAATAAAAATGTAAGGATTTCCAATATGCATCACTCCCTATCCATCCCACACTTTTCCACATTAATAACAACCTTCATTAGTGTGGTACATTTTTTTTAATTGATGAATACATATTGAAGCACTGGCACTATGTGTGGATTTTCCTTTACGTTATAATTTAAACTCTCTCCCATGCAATTTTCTAAGTTATGATAAGATATATAATGGCCTGTATCTGCCAATGTAATGTCATTCAGGACAATTCCAATGTCCCAATAATGTCCCTTATTACACCTGGTTTTCCCTCTCCCTTGCCTCAGATCCTCTGGGGGCCAGTGCTCCACATCAATGATGAAAATTCTTCCATTGCCAGAATAACAATAAGTCTATAGTAGAATAATAGCAAGCCTACTGTAGTCCATCATTTATTCCCCAATCCTGAGGATACTGGGATGGTGATGCCCACTTCCTCTCTAACTGAGAAGGGCCTTAGATCCCATGGGGCAGATGGATGGGACTAATTCCTTGCATGTAGTCCCTCTCAGCTTCTTGGGATGGTCTTGTCCATCACAATCTCCATATTAGTTGTCTTGGGTGAGTCCAATGAAATGGAGAGTAGGTATTGCAACTCCGTTGAGATTAGGGAGGAGTATCACCTGGGATATACTTATAAGGGATATGAAAAACTTCAAGTGTTCACTGGGCATTGTCATGGTGGGAGGAGATCCACACAATAAACAAAAAAATATCCAATTCCCATTCTGGGGCATTCTGCCACATGATCTAATGGGACAGCAAGAAGCCCCTGACTACAGGGACAGTGACTAATGAAGGAGGATAGACCATCGACAAGTCCTTGGTGTGGATGACTGTACTAATGAAGCTTTCCTTCTGAAATTGAAACTTAGCCCAGTATTTTAGGTTTCTTAAGAGTTACCACCTGAGAATCTACTTGTGCTCAAATGTGATCTGTCTCTAAACCAAACTCAGCGTATAAATGCTTTACCTCCATCCCATTGTTCATATGGCTAAGAGTCTTCAAACTAAGTCTGGAGGTCATCCCAGAGGTTATGCTTATACATGTCTCAGCAAAATACCATTGACAGCCACAGTAAATATTGCCTCAAATAGTGGGGCTACTGAGGGCTCTGGAGACCTCCAGACATTATAGGCAGGGCTGAAAGCTCATGAGTTTGGCACCCTACCAATGGGGCTTACTTTGGAATTTATGATCCCCAGTGTGATAGCGTTGGACTCAGTTTTGGTTTCCCTACACATGGCCTTCTACCCTTTCTATTTAAACCTATAGTTAGTACTACAGTTGGTAGCTGTATGCCCAAAAGTCTTAAATCTTTGGGCTTTCCATGTGCCTGTCAGGCCCTGAATCCTGTAGTTTCTTTACATTTCCATTTAATCTACCTTGTTTTTTCTTGGATGCTGAAAGAGAATAATAAATGGCATAAAACAGATAATATACTTTATATATACTATATGTTCTCAGTATGGAATCTTTAAATTCGCTTCTGAGATTTTATGAAAACTCGTAAGTAAAATTTTGTGAAAATATATGATGGATATTTTTCATGATTTATATAGAATTCTAAAAGCAACCATTGATCCAAAATGAATAGTAATAAAAATGAAAAGTGAGACAACTATTAACTCAAGAATAATGGGGCAAAGGATATGAGAGTATGTTTTTTTTTTATCCTTGCAAATTGGCAAAGTGCTTTTTAAAATTATCACTCAATCATCTGATTTCCCAGTAATTTCTACATAGTGGGTAATATATTTATTTTATTATACCTACTTATTATTTTTTAATTTATTGGTATATTGAAAATACATATTTTACAAAATATCTTCTAATAGTGACCAACTACATTACAATTCCATAACACAGGTACTATACTAATTTACAGTTGCTTGAGTATTTTTGAATAATGTATCGACATTGTCTCAAATTGTTCTCATTTTGAATTTTTGCTTAAATTTATCAATATTTGCATGTTTTTACACTCAACTCTAGCCTCAATTACAATCTTCCCCCAACACAGGTCAAAGAACAAACTTTTCGCTTATGCTTTTCACTATCACTATTTTTTTTTTTTTTGAACTAAATATGTTCCTCCTTTGTAAACTGGAGATAACAATACAACCTATCTCCTAGAATCACAGTGTGGATTAAATAACTATATACATAGATAGATAAATAGATAGATAGATAGATAGGTAGATAGATAGATATAGATATACACACATAGCAATATATATATCAGCTATTATTATTACATCTCACATATATGATGGAAATAAAAGCTACAATTAAAATTGCAACAGTAGTAGTTACTCAGTACAAGGAATACTCAGAATAATCTAGAAGAAAAAATTAAAAGTCTGCACATAAAATATGAAAGAAAATTGCAATTCTTCAGTGGAAAATTATTTTGAAGAACCAGACAAGAACAGAGCCCAATCACCTCTAAAGCTAGAATCATAATATGATGGTTTATAAAAGATGAAAGTTTTATATTCTATTTCTTCCTTGTAGTCATGGAGGCATCCAAAATTTGCCTCAGTTGTTTTATAAAAAGTAAATTGTTATTGAAGCATGAAGGAAGCTTCCTTCCCCAATATGAGAATGTGGCAGTGTGGATCCAATTTGGAGGTCTTCAGTGTAGCTTTATTTCCCCAAAAAGAATATTGACAATTTACTATAGTGATTAAGAAAGAAAAATCTGATACCCTTGCGCTCAAATTTCTCTCTTAGCTGTTTACTAAAAAGGATAGAAAATATATAAAATACACAATACAAACAAAGACACTTCCAGGTATTTATGCTCTTGTATAGTGTCCTCCAACAGTGACGGAGGTTTACCTATGTCACCAATAGTACATTGCAGAAATAACGGAGTGTGTCTTCCAAATTTCCTGGTTTTCTAATGACAAATTTGATGGTTATATATTATCAATTTTATACATTTTTAATTCATTTTGCTAAATCTATGTTCATGAATGAGACTTATGTGTAATTTTCATTTCTAGTAAAAATTTATTGGGTTTAAGTCTCAATAGTAATCCAGAAATACTTCCATGTCTTCTATTTTCTGAAAATGTTGTATAAAACTTGAATTACTTTGTCCTTGAATATTTGGTAGGATTTTCTGGTGAAGTCATCTGGGCCATGATATTTCTTTGTGAGATTATTTTTGACTACTGTCTCAATTATTTTAATTTTTATATTAATAATCAGGTTTTTATTTCTTCTTGAGTTACCTTTAGCAAATTTTATTTTTCCCTTCAAGGTTTGTTTTATTTAAATACATTGTTATAATTACTTGGCTTTATTACTTTAATATCTGAAACAACTGATGGAAATCATTTATTCCTTACTTATTTTGATTCTTTGTCTCTTACTTTAATTTCCTTAATATATCTTTCCAAAGAATTGTGAAATTTATCCTTTTCAAATAATTACTTTGGACTCCACAGATAATCTCCTGTACATATATTTTATTTCATTAATGTCTGATGTTTTCTTTGTTTTTCATTGGGTTTACTTTGCTATTGATTTTTAAAGTCTTGAGATGTATATATTTTTAGCCTTACTTATTAAAAATATTAATTACTTTTAAGTACCGATTTTATGCATTCCAGATCATTTTAATGATTAACCAATTGTGGCAGGAAAAATAATGGCCCCCAAATACGTCCACACCCTAATCCTCAAATCCTGTGAAATTGTTAACTTACATGGCAAAAAGATTAGCGAATTTACAAAGGGGAGATTATCTTTCATTATCTATGTGAGCACAACCTAATCATATAAGTCCTTAAATGTGGATAAACTTTCTCAGCTACAATACAAGATACGACCATGAAATATAGTTCAGAGAGATCTGACATTGTTGGTTTGACTACGCAGGAAGAGAGATCTGAGCCAAAGCATGTGAGTGACCTCCTGAAGCTGGAAGAGACAAGGAAATATATTCACTCTAGAAACTCCAGGAAGAACTGCAACCCGAACACCTTGATTTTAACCCTTCAGGACTATAGCGTTCCTGTCTAGAGAAATGTAAGAAAATAAATCTAAGCTCTTTTAAGCCACTAAGTTTACAATAATTTGTTATGGGAGAAATATATAACAAATCTGGAAGTGGGTGCTGATTTAACAAATATCTAAAACATGGAAGTGGCTTCTGAATTAGGTGAAGAGCAGAAAGTGGAAGAATTTGAAGGTGCATGATAGAAAGAACCTAGATTTCTTTCAGAGACTGTCAGTAGAAATAAAGATGTTAGGGCTCAGAAGAAAGTGAGGAGCATGATAGAGAAGAGCTAAGTCTCCTTAGAGAATACCTAAATCTCCATGAACAGACTGCTAGTAGAAATATGGACAATAAATTCAAGGCCTGTGTGGGCTCAGAAAGGAATGGAAACATGTTATGGGAACCTGAAGGAAACAAGATCATTGTTATATAGTAGTAGAGAGTGTAGCAGAATTATATCCTGCAATTCTCTGGATAGCAAATCTTTTAATCTGTGAATATTTAGTTGAGATTTCCAAGTAACTTTTGAAATTTCTTGCTACCTTAGTAAACTGTGGGAGGAAAGAGATAAGTTGAGGGGAGTACTCTTAAACAAAAAGGAACCAGGACTTGGTGATTTGGGGAATTGTTTAAAATACTATCAAATTCAGCCAATATACTTTAGCAGTTAAAGATGGGCTTTGGGGTCAGAATGCTTAAATTTGTATTCTGATTCTGAAGTAAATATCTTCAACTATTAAGTGGTGATTGTTACAGTTGGGCAGTTTGATGTAATTATGAATTACAAAAATATAATTAGATCACGCTTGTAAACTGATCTCTTAATCTGGGAATGATTAAGTTATGATTAGGGCATTGACTGGGCCACATAAGTAGGGCGTTGAGCCCCACCCCTTGGTGGATGGGAAATCGAATATAAAAGGCAAGGCAAAGGACAGAGCAAGCAGTCTTTTGAGAAGCAGTTTTGATGTTGGAAAGAAGGCCCCAGGAGAAGAGAAGCAAGCTGTTCAACTGATCGTCTACAGCTGACCTTGTGGAGGAAACAGGAGCTAAGCCCAGAGAGAAATGCAGCCCCAGGAAGAGAGGAACCCCAGAAGCCTGAACCCTGGCAAATGCCAGCAGCTCTCTTGCTCTAACACATGGCAATGGACTGTTCTGAGAGAAGAAACTTAATGCTTTATGGCCTGGTATCTGTGGACTTCTACCCCAAATAAATGCCCTTTATAAAGACCGACCCATTTTTGGTATTTCACATTAGCACCCCTTTGGCTGACTAAAACAGTGATATAAATATTTCATGCAACAATAAACTTTTGCGGAAATCAAAGGAATGAATACATGTAAAGCATTTAGAGTGCTACCTGATGTATGTCCAAAACTCCAACAGTCTTAGCTTTATGCTCAAAGCCCACTCAACTACAAATTTAGATAAACCAGCATTTGTCTTCTATATTCATCATGAGACTAGAACTGTAATATTAAGGACAAAATAGTGTTTATTGTCTACAATATGCTAGAGCACTATAGTCGATGCTTTACCAGAGTTGCTCTTTTTAACCCTCAACATTTTCCAATGAGACAAAAATGCTTAGTGACTTTCTAAAAAGGAATGAAATGTTAAGTATTAGATCACAATGTCATAATTAGGGAATGAATAATAGGGTACTAATGCATATCCGTGGCATTCATATTTCCAATGTGAATTCTATATTTAATTCTTCTCTCATCTTATTGTTTGAAGTTATAATTTAATTTATTATTTAAAACAAATGTATAAAAATGAGAGTGTATAGAAATTATATTTTGAATCATTTGCTTAAGTTTGTTTGAGAAACATAGATATTATAGTGCAAAGACAAAAATACTCTAACCTTTTAAAAGGCATTTCTACTATATTCAGAAAAAGACTATTCAACAAGAATTTTTGAAGCTGCTAAGAAAAATCTCAAAAGTTTATCCACTTTGTTTGCTCTTATATTTTAAGAAGTAGTACATGGGAGCAGGTGTGGCTCAAGCAGATAAGCACTGGCTTCCCACATGGGAGGTTTGGGGTTCAGTTCCCAGACCTCCTGAAAAACCAAAAACAAACAACAAGCAAAACAAATGAGAAACCCAAACTCAGGGAAGCCACTGTGGCTAAGTGGTTGAAAACCGGCTTTCCACAGACAAGGTCCCGGTTCAATCCCTGGCCCCTGGTATTACAGAAGAAAAAAAAAAA
>JAQZBX010079121.1:0-14022 GCA_029593785.1 Cabassous unicinctus | reverse complement strand
AAGGCAGGGGTGGGGGGGAAGGGAAGGGGAATATGGAAGGGTAAAACAAATTAATATTTCTAATCATTAAAATTGGAGAAACCTATCAAACACAATTAGTCTAGAAAGACTTAAGTAATGCTGTATGTTCTAAAAATTGCTAAATATAACTTCATCTAAAATATTAATATTTTGCAGTCAAAGTATTTTATAAAATCAAAAATAGTATTAAAAACATTTACCCAACACCCCTTCATGATAAGAAATACTCAGCAACTAGTAATAGAACCTGAAAAAAACAAGAAATTAGCACCAAAGTTAATGGTGAAAGACTAGATGCGTTTCCCCTAAGATCAGGAACAAAACAAGGATGTGTCCACCCTCACCACTTCTATTCAACGTTGTACTAGAGCTTCTAGCCAGGGCATTTAGGCAAAAGAAAAAAATAAAAGCATCCAGATTGGAAAGGAAGATTCTTATAATTCTTGCAGATGACATGACCTTGCATATAGAAAACACTAAGGAATTCACAAATACAAAAAGAAAATATTAGAGCTAATATATAAGTACAGCAAGGTTGCAGAGGATACAAGATCAATATTTTAAAAATCAATTGTATTTCTAATACATTAAGATTCAAAATTGCAAATTAGAAAACAATTCCTTTTACAATATCATCAAAAAGAATAAAAATATTTAGTAATAAAATTAACAAGAAGTACAAAATGCATACTGAAAACTATAAAATTTTGTTGAAAGAAATTAAAGAAGACCTAAATAAATGGAAAGCTATCTCTTATTTATGGCTCAGAAGACTTAATATTGTTAAAATGACAATGAACTCAATTGATCTATAGCTGGCTTTGCAAAAATTGAAGCTGATCTTCAAGTAAATATGGAAATGCAGAGACACCAAATAGCCAAAACAATCTTGAAAAATAAGAACAAAGTTGAGGGACTCACACTTCCTGATTTCAAAATACACCACAAAGCTACATCAAGACTGTGTGGTACTAGCATAAGGATAGACATATAAACCAATAGATAGAATTGAGAATCCAGATATAAGACCTCAAATTAACGGTCAATTGATTTTTGACAAGGGTTTCAAGAGCATTCACTGGGTACAAATATAGTCTTTTCAGTAAATAGTGCTTGGAAAATTGGATCTCTCCATGCAAAAGAATAAAGTTGAAGGCCCACACCTCACACCATATATAAAAATTAACTCAAAATGGATCAAAGACCTAAATGTAAGGACTAAACTATAAGCTCTTAGAAGAAAACATAAGCATAAATCTTCATGACCTTAGATTAAGCAATTTCTTAGCTATGACATCAAAAGTACAAGTGACAAAAGAACATATAAATTGGACTCCATCAAAATTTAAAACTTTTGTCCTTCAAAGGACACCATTAAGAAAACCCACAACCATGCATTAAAAGGGAGAAAATATCTGCAAATCATATATCTGATAAGGAACTTACATCCTGTATAAAGAACAATTACAACTCAATAATAGAAAGAAAAATAACCCAATTTAAAAATGGGCAAAGGATTTGAACAGACATTTCTCCAAAGAAGATCTGTAAATGGCCAATAAGTATATGAAATACGCTCAAAATCATTATTCATTAAGGAATTGCAAATCAGTGAGATAGCGCTTTACACCCACAGTGATAGCTAAAATAAGACAGACAGATAGTAACAAGTGTTGGTGAGGATGTGGAGATATTGGAACCTGCAATACATTGCTGGTGGGAATGTAAAATGATGCCACTTTGGAAACAGTTTAGTAGTTACTCAAGTGGTTAAACACAGAGTTACCACACATGAAGGAATGGGGAGTGACTGCTAATGGATATGGGGTTTCTTTTTGGGGTGATGGAAAGCCTTAAAATTAGATAGTGGTGATGGTTGTATAGCCTTGTACATATACTAAACCCATGGAAACATACACTTTAAATAGGTAAATTTTTGGGAAGCGGGAGTGGCTCAGTCGATAGAGCCCCCATTTACCATATGGGAGGCCCCGGGTTCGCTTCCTGGGGCCTCCTTGTGAGGGCAGGCAGGCCCGCGCAGCCTAGTGGGCTGATGCAGCAAGCCCTCACAACAGGAAGCGGGTGTGGCTCAACCGATAGAGCCCCTGTTTACCATGTGTGAGGCCCCGGGTTCGCTTCCCGGGGCCTCCTTGTGAGGGCAGGCTGGCCCACGCGGCACGAGGGGCTGATGCAGCGGGACCTCACAGCAAGGGGAAGATAAGCAGACACGGAGAAGACACACAGCAAATGGACACAGCAAGCACAAGCAGCAAGGGGGGGATAAATAAATAAATAAATCTTTAAAAAAAAAAAAATAGGTAAATTTTATGGTATGTGAATTATATTCCCTATAAAGATGTAATTAAAAAAAAAAAAGATAACAACACATTTACCCAGGAAGGATATAGCTTATTAGTAGACTTTTCATACTGTATCCTTAATAGAGAGTGCTAGGCACTAATAATAAGAGGCTCACATAAGAAAGAACAATAACTGAAAAAAGTAGAAATGCTTTGTATTTTTAACAGAAAGTTTATGGTGACAATTTCACTATTACATACAGCAAAAATATGACTATTTTTTTATAAAATAGAACCACATTGGGGAATGGATATAGCTCAAGTGGTTGAGCACCTGCTTCCCATGTATGAGGTCCTGGGTTCGATCCCCAGTACCTCCTAAAAAAAAAAAAAAAAGAACCAAGTTACGGTTTTCAAAAGACCTAAATCTTCAAGATTTAAAGAGGGGCAATACACTCTTTTAAGCAGCTACATGTTCCAAGCTTAGTTCTCAAAGAGCTAGAAACATACCTGTCTCTGCCATGAAAAGGGTTGGTTGGCTTTGAGCCCTTCTGGATCATTACTCATTTATAAACTAAGGGGATCAGACCAAATCTCACTTATGTCCATAACAGGAGACAGGAATTCTCTGAATAAACAAAATCAATATAGACTAACTTAATCATTTGAATGATTAATTTAATCTCCTCCATGAACCCTTTAGCAAGAAAAATCAAATCATCCAAATTGTCTGATAAACCTTTAATAAAGCAAGTGATGAAAGCAAGAAGAAAAAGTAATGAGAGATAATTAACAAAAACAATATTCTGAATTAAGATAAATTTTCTGAAAAGCTGAACTCCCAAGAAACTTTCCAAGTTTCTTTGGTTGTGTTTAAAAGTCTTCAGCATAGAACACAGTTTAAAATAAGTAGGTTATTTTGGCCTAATATCATGGTTACATGAACATGTTTTAATAATATTTAAACTATCTTACTTTCTTCCTCGTCAAATTAAGTTCACATAAAAAGTACTTATAGATACAATGCTGACCATCTTATGCCAAACTTATATTTAAGAAAGAATTAAAGGTTATACACTTAAGATTATTTAAATGTCAATCTTTACACTTAAACTCTGCTTAAATATTAAACTACTGAAAATAATTTGAAGAATTACATTCATGTTACCTTAGGCATTCAATCATACGAGAAGCGATTTTCTTCCGACGCATCATGCTGAATACCCATATTCGGCTGATCCCGCAGATTGCAGGCTCGGGCAATGTTGAGCAGCACCAGGCCTTTTGCCTCTCAAATCTTACTTTTTCTTCTTCTGATCTGATAATTGGAAGTTTCTCTTCTATAACTCTGTAGCCCTACAGATGTCAACATTGGGGGAAAATATTTTTAATGAGAATGTTAATAATTGTCTAGTATTTATCTCAGCAAGAAGGTCACTACATTTGTCTGGCTTCTTAACCAACTTTCACTCTCATTTTTAGAAAATATATAAACCTGGATCAAAGGGAAGTTACTAAAATTCTCTAAGCTTTGAGTTCCTTATCTACAAATTGGGTATATGCACCATCTCTGTGAGGAGTTGAGAATATAAATAAGGTAGTATGTATAAAGCATCTTGCTATCATGCCTGGCCTTTAACAGGAACTGAATGCTATTCTCTCTTCCTCCCAGATTCCAAGGATCAACAAAGTACACATTAAGAACTCAGCAGTAATAACTGAATCTGTGATTGCTGCCATAGTTCTAGGGTTCACAGCTGTGTGGGAACTAGGCCTAGAGATGACAGAGGATATCAAGAATTTAGAAAAGCCCTTATCTCACACTATACTACTCTTTAAAAAAAAAAAGTCCTTCAAGAAACATACATCTTCTCTGCCAGTTTAGTGGCCAAAAACAGGACATGGCCAGCTCACTGACAGGATATGGTATAAAACTTAAAAGCAATTACATAGCACAAATAAAAGTTAGACAAACAGGCAAATGTTACATAGCAACAAATCATTTTTGGAAGAGGGTGGGATAGGAATACAAAAAGTCTTCTCTATAAAAAAGTGTATCTCAATATGCAAGCTTCTAAGAATTAATCATTTATATCAAAATTATATCCCCAAACTATCTTCTCAGCTATTTATCTAAACCAAATGTTGTTATTCAAACAAGATTCATAAGAACTGCAGAATTTCAGGCTGTATTTTCTTTAATGTAGCTTAACATAAAGAAATCTCATGCAACTTGTCTTGACTTTTTATTAGAAAATTTTATGATGAAGCACACATTTACAGATAGCTATTAATATGCTAAAGATGCCACTGAAGAGTAGTCCTATCCAGGATACACTGAATTTATGAATGAGAACTCAGCCAAAAAAAGACACAGAATTTAAATGAGGTAATGCCTCAAACTGAACATGATTACAGAGTTCAGAATCTTCTGCTCTCTTAGGTTGGCCCCAGTTACTATATAATTCACATAATATGGACATAACCTTTACGATGATTCTAATGTGGGGTTTTTTGTTGTTGTTGTTTTTCAGGTTTTTTGGTACAATTTGGCCCCTAAACATAAGCCACTTCATCTAGGGCTCAGCCAAAGAAATGGTGATCTACTCCAGGGCCACTTCCAATAAAGAGCCAGACTGTACATATTTTAGGCTCTACAGCCTACCTGGTCTCTGCTGCCAATTATTCAACTACTCAACTCTGCTTTGTAATGCAAAGGCTGCCATAGGCAACATGTAAACAAACGGGTTTTTGGCTCTATTACTTACAAAAACAGGCCAGATTTCAGCACAGGGTTGTAGACTGCCAACCTTGATGTACTCCAGTGCTGAAGGGACTTACTGAGACAGACATTATATTTGTACCCACACAGGAAAGTCCTAAACAAAATTTAACAGTACTTTTGATTCTATAGAATGTTTACATTACAAGCTATCTTGAGAAACTAATTCCCATGCAAGATATAACTCCACTGTGGTAAAGAATCATATACTAGAATTCTTGCATCCATACCCTTCCTTACATAAAATATAGATGAATTTAATAGATAATGTTGTTCAGTATTAAATGATGTGACAGTTTGAAATTCTTTCATGAATCCCAAAAAGAAAAAGATTATGTTCTCAAACAAATCTATTCCTGTGGGTGTGGTACCCTTTGTTTGCATTAGATTCACTTTAGATCGCTTGACTGGATTGCTTCTGATTGGACTATATCAGTAAAGTGTAAGCCCGCTTCGGTCTCAGCCCTCTTGCTGGGTCTGATATAAACCAAGACAGAGAGAGAAGGGAAGCTTCCATATTATATAGTGATCCTGCCATATGAGAGAGAGGACTGCAGGAAAACAGAGAAACCCCAGGAGGCTGAGAGAGGTCCTAGAATCTGGAGCCAGCACAGCACAGGCACTGGGCTCAAGAGGAGATGAACCATAAGCCTGATACCTCACAGCTGAACTCAGGAGAAAGCAGAGAAGCCAAGACAGAGAGGAGGCACAGGAAGAGACAAGCCCTATGCCTGGTTGCCCACAGTTGAGTTCTGGGAGATAGTAGATTCTGGAGGGGAAAGCAGAGAACTCAGTGGGGATCAGTGGCCATCTTGCTTCGCCACATGGCAGGTCCCTGAGAAAGTATCTCTGCTCATGCCTTGATTTGGACATTTCATGGCCTCGGAACTGTAAGCTTTTACCCTAAATAAAATCCCCATTATAAAATCCAACCCATTTCTAGTACTTTGCATCAGCAGCCCTATGGCAAACTAAGACAAAGGGTAAACTCATAAAACACTGAACTATTTAGGAGCTCTTTTAAAATCACTTACCCATTGGATATGTTCCGCAATGAGACAGCCAACCACTTTTTTGTCATTAGAAATAAAAAGAAGTGTTTTAGTTCTGGAGTAGCACATTAGTGGAGCCTGCTGGAAGCCTAAATCATTATCAACCATCTCTCTAATCTCGTCAACCTGCCAAATAAAGAACATTTTTTTAATAGTGAAAGCCTTGAATATATGTGAATATATACTATTCAGTTCAGTAAGTTGAGTATATACTCCAAACAGAACATCCTCTAAAGAGTTATTTTCAATAACTAACTCACTGTGCTTGTTCAATAACTGGGGTTTTGTTTGTTTTTGTATTGTTTTTTTTAAAACCCCATGGACACTTAACAGAATGATGGAAGAACTAGAGAATGATGCCAAGCCCAAGTTTTAATTTATAGAAGTCTAGGGAACAAGAAGGGTCAGAGCTTCTGAAATAAGTAATAAGGACCTTAAAGTTTCTGTAAGAAGCATCATGGGTTTGCAAATTGGAGAACTTCACTGGAATCTTAGGGAGGCAACCTGCTTTTCTTCCCAAGCCTTAATTACTATTCTCATCAGTAAAATGGAAGCAGGCACAGATGAAAGAAGCTCACATCTACTCCTTATTAACCATTAATGGGCTTTTAACAAATTTAAATATTTTAATATATTTAAATATAAATCCAACATTTTGGAGGTCTATGGTGCCTCACTTTACACACAGAAAAAATAAAGCTCAAAGATTAAGTAACTTTCCCATATCAGATATCAGGCATGAGGAAAACAAAAGAGCAGGAACCTGAATCAAAATGTTTAATGGCGTAAAACCATGTTACTTTCAGTTTCCTTCCTAGAATTGTGGTCATGGTCAAATATAATTATCTCAGAACTTTTAGCACTCAAAGCAAAGATTTTTGTAGGTACATTAGTTCCTTCCTCTTCAAATATTCAGTCCAATAAGCATTCATTTGTTACTAAATGGCAAATAACCTCTAAAAGGGTTAAGTATTCATTCATCTGACATGCTGAATACCATGTAATTCATCTCCTATTCAGTAATGAAAACTCAAGTACTCCCAATCCTGGAAAAGTATCTCATAATACAATTCCTAATTCAGTTCCTAAAGGCAAGCAATTCACAATTTCCTGGACTTTAGGTTACTAACTAGTAACCTACTAAATTGTAAATTACTTAAATTTTACCCTGAGAAACTAAAATGAGGAAATTAGCATTTACTGAATTTTCTAACAGTCTGGCTGCCTTTTATAGTGATGTGGCTAAGTTCTTACTGTGCATTTCTGCATCATGACAGCTGAAATTCCAAAAATTCCATAATTTTTCATTTAGTCAATCACTGATACAATAATTCAAGTATTTCTTTATGTGCAAGGATCCATGTTTCAAATGTACCTATTAGGTACCTATTTAAGTGTCTGGGATTGTCCAGTAATATATAAAGGGTGTCTTGAAAAGAAAGGAATCACAGGATAAACTCATATTTTAAATAGAATGTTAGTTACATTTTCAAATAATAGATTCAAAATGTTCTTCTTCAACCTTCTTTTCAGATGAAGTCATTTCTTAATTTAAAGAGGTCCAATTGTTGATCTTAAAAAAGTACAGTAAATACACCATATTCCTTGTGTATTCTTTGTGGAAAGACTGTATGTAAGTGTATTTAACTTTTTCAGATAAACAGTGGGACCCATTGCTTTGTATTATGAGGTACTTCTCTTGAAAAAGAATCTGGAGGATGAAGAAAAACATTCTGAACATATTATTTGAAAATGTAATTAACATATGACATAAAAATAAGTTTATACTAATGGTTCCTTAATTTGAAGATACCCTATGCCTATAATAGTAAAACAGTTCATTTCTTAACAAAGTAAACTCTCTGAATCCTCATATTATGGAATTCTAAGTTGGACTAAGACCTAGCTCACACTAGATAAGAGGATTACTTCATGTTTAATTTCAGGTTTACTATGACCTTTTGTTAGATCCCTTTATGCAATAAATTTTATTTAGAAATTTACTCTTGGAATGAATCTTTATATTTTATTAATTTTAACTTTCTAAATTACCATGATTTGACTTTTAATTCTAATTCTGACCCTCAAAATCACTTAACTTGGCATTATTCATTAATTTAACCAGCATGCGTTCTATTCCTTCACTCATATTGCTAATACTGGAAAGTAATTAATTCATCTAAAATTCAATTTACTTATGCCAGAGTCAGACTACAGTTTAGCCAAATTTCTTGGTTGTATTCTTTAAATGTTTATTTCTTGTTTTTAGTACTGGAGTTTAAACATGCTATGCTATTGAGTGACAAATAGGAATCACAGAAAACATGAGGGAGACAGACACCAGCCCTCTGCTTGCACTAAACTGCTACCTAGTTATTTGTAACACTTTAGCCTAAACAACTGAGTATATATTATTATCGTGTTAAAATTAGCTGCAAAATGATACCATCTATTCTATTAGACATGTTTCTGGAAATTTACCTTTTTCAGGGCGTACTTTGGGTCTTCAGGAAGAACCATTATTATCCTGCCATCAGGGTACTCAGCAAGAATTCTTTCTTTTTTCCAGCCCTAGATATATATTTTTTTAAAAATAAAATTTTATGTATCATATTTTATTCATCATATACATGTAAAAAGGAAAAGTACATCAATTTGTCTAAAAATTGCAAACATGGAAAAAATATGCTTTATAAACTAATATGGCATAGTAAATCAGCTGTATACAATAGGTACAATGCAAGCTCATTTCCTCTCTACTATTCATCCAGAGATATATCTAATACCTCAAGGATATTTCTAATTTATCATTTCCCATTTTAAATTAATTCTGAAAATCACACACCAAAAGCAAGCCCTTAAAGTCAATGATTCCCAGAACCTAAAGGATAACTCCCAGATTCTTGATAAGAGAATTAAACTCTTAAATTTCTTTGGAACATAGTTACCTCCACAAATAAACACTCATAGTTTTATGTATGGCATGCCAAAGACCTCCAGGAGGTTTTAAATGAACTGATTTGCATGCAGTAGCCCAGTATGTAAGGAATAGTTTTTATTCTTATTGATCACAACTATCAAAGTCACAAGAAGGAGACTATAAAAAATATAACTACCTTCTAAGAATCTAATAGGGAAGGAGAGGCTACGTTGTGTGTATCTGAAGTTAAACATACTCAAAAAAAGAGGTAATAAACTCTTCTTCAGATCCACACTCGTGGTGATTAATGAGCAGAACCTGCATGAAAAAAAACAAAACAAACAAAGCCACTTAAATCTAGTAAGATGGGACTGAACCAGAGGTTAAATCTAGGAGCTTTGAAGTTCAAAATAAGTATGGAAGGAAAGAGCTTAGCTGGTTGTTCCATTCATATCACCCAAGCAACTTCACATAAAAATGCTTTTCAAAAAGCAATACGTATTTCTATTAGAGAAAACCATCATCTTTCTGAAATCTGTTTCTTCTAAGAATATAAAAGCTCAATGAAACCAAGAAAAAGGCAGCTAGATTTTTTTTTAATAATATGGCAAGTTTGAAAGAAAGTTGCTTTTTAAAAACAATCCAGAATGCTGTGTGGTTTTTTTGTTTGTTTGTTTGCTTTTTTTTGGGGGGGTGGGGGGTGGGGAGGAGAGGTAATCTTAACTGGGGACAAAAATTCTATTATTAATAATAATTAATAATTTGGATTAAAATACTTGAAATTCAGCATTCCTTTAAAAAAATAAATAAATAAATAAAGCACCCAGAAGGAAAAGCAAAATTCAGGGAGTTAAAATTAATTATGATTGGTAAACTGCTCTTAAGATTTGAAAAGAAGTTATTTAAAATGACTCCTCAGTAACTCTTAGTAATTTCCATTTTCCCTTCCTACTGACATCAAACTAAGATCAGTGTACTAGTCTAACAAAACCTAAGTATATCAGTAAAAAAATTCCCAAAATTTAAATACAATAAATCCACATTAGGGACAAAGCAAAGATGAAAGAACAAAGTTGGCTAATGTCTGTCAAATAACATACTCAAGACATTTATATGCCTCAACTTCAGTTAGCTTTATTACTGATCTCTATAACCACATGACCCTCCTGACTTTAGAGATGAAGTCTGCTGCTTAAAAATTGAGGCAGAGGAGAAGGGTGCATACAATAACCGAAGAGCCACAGGTTTTGCAGATAGAAATTCCAGTGCAGTGCATTTATACTTCTCACTTTTAGCTCTATCATGTTACACATATCCTCTGTTAGCAAGAAGTATTTTCCAAAACCCAAATTTTCTTAATTCAGCCATCTGGATAATGAAAAACAAATAGCTTTATATTCCTAATTTAATTCCTAAGAGCAATCAATGACTATTCTTTGCTCCTTGCTGTTGTAGTTAACTCTAAATTTTATAGTCTAAAGGAACAAACGGGACTTCTTTTTTTCTATTTAAAAAAAGACCACAATTGAAAACAAAGAACACTGGATGATGGATACATTAATATATATAATGATCAAAATTTACCAAGTGAACACTTAAGATATGTCTATTTAACTGTATGTAAATTCTAAACCGATTTTTAAAATTCATGCTAATCATTTTCATAAAAGGCTGAATGAGAATTCCCCCTTGAAAGAATATCCTGCAAAATATAAAACCAGCAAGTAGCTTTTTAAAAAATCATCAATACTGCAAAGAAGAAGAAACAAAAGAGATAGAGAGAGAACCTTGAAAAGACTTAAGAGCCATAGCAACGACTGCAATATACGGACCTTAATTTCAGCAAATAAACAGTATAATAAACCATGAGACATTTGAACCCTGACTGAATATTTGATATTAAGGAATTATGTTGATTTTTTAAAAATGAGTTTTAAAAGTAATCTTTAATCTTTTAGAAATACATACTGAAATATTTACTAAGATGATAATACGATGCCTGGGTTTACTTCAAAAATAATTGGGGGAGAGAGGATGGATGAAAGAATTGTCCATGATTTGATCACTGGTGATGGGTACATGGAGTTCATTATACTATTTTCTCTCCAGGTGTGTATTAAACTTATAATTTTGGAAAATTCAAACACCCATTACCTACCAATGGCCCGAGGCTTGCTCAAGTATCGTTTATTCAGAAGTGAAAAATAAATGCAAAACTAATTAAGTCAGCAGAGTAGTTGTGAGGAAAAGTAGGGGTTGCAAGAAGAGCAGAAGTAATGTTGTTTCCTGTTAAAGGGGTGTGCTTACTTGTGAAAATTCACCATCAATAGTATGCTTAAAAATAATTGCTTCAAAAATGAAAATACATTAAAATGAGCCTATTTAAAATCCTGTCACATGTTCTATTTGACAGTACCCAAGACAAAAAGTATAAACTACAAAAAAAAAAAAAAAAAAAAAAACCTGCATAAACGATTCTTGAAATATATGAAGTAACTTTGTTGAAATGGATTTTAAATGTAAATATTTATCTAACAATTTTTTAAAAGCCAGCAAGAATATAAACAGAGGTTATATGAGTGATGACGTTGTGGTGATTTAATTTTTTTCCTTTTAGTTTATCTGTATTTCCTGTTTTTTACTTTAAATAAAATGGTCTAATGGAAGTATTAATATACTTAACTATCTCAAGCAGGTGGTGTTAACGCATGTTGTGAATATTCTTCAGCAAAAATAATCTGGTATTAACATATTGGATGTTTTTCTAGTCAAGTGTGGCCTTATTGAACTTTTAAAAAGTGTCTGAAAGAGTCAAATAATTAGACGTTACTAACAGTCTCCAAGTGACAAATACATGGAAAAATGCAGTCAATTCAAGAAATATGTAACGACTACCTATCATGTGTGCAAACCACTGAACTAGGCAGTATACAGCATAATGTTAAAGAAGACTTTTAAAACTCAGAAATCTAGTCAAATCCAGACTCTGCTACTTCCTAGCTGTGTTGCCTTGGGCCAATTATTTAACCTCTCTAAACCTTGATTTCCTCACCTATCAAATGGAAAAAAAAAAAAGTTACTTTTTAAAAAAAATAACTACAACACAAAACTGAAAAGCTAAGTAAGAAAACACTACATAAAATGTTGAGCACAGTGTCAGTCATAATAATAACCATTCAATAAATGACAGTACCTATCATTATTATTATGGTAACTAAGTATTTCCTTGTAGGTTTTTAATCTTTGATACCTTTTACACCTTGCACGGTCATTCATGACCTGACACCTCCACCCCTACCTACCTCTTCCAGCCTCCTCTCTTGCAGTTTTCCTAACATATCACACACACAGTCGTCAGCCATAATGAAATTTCCCCAATGTTTGCACATATTGTTCCCTTCGCCTGATATGCCTTTGTCCTATACCTTCCTGGCTTCAAGGGACTCCTACTTTCTGACTCTATTCTAGCCTTTCTAACTGGACTTTTACAATCTTTGTCAGATGTCCTTGCTCTATGTTCATATAATATCCTATATCTATCTCTATTACTACTCTCTAACATTTTCCATACTACTTAAACGATTACCTCTCTGTCCTTCTGAGAACTCAGGTAAAGGGAAAAACTATACCTTTTAAATACTAATTTTAAAAAAACACCTGTAGCTCTGGAATATAACAAGCAGTTAATGAATCTAAAAAAGTTATCCCATGAGATATTATTTTCATTTTTTACCAATTAAAAAAAAACTGAAGTAAAAAAGGTTGGATAACTTGCTATGGCCATACAAAAAGTGCGTGCCTCACTAGAAAACCATGTTTTTCTAGTTTAAGCCCACATTCTTCTCTATTATGCCACACTGACTTCATAGATCTTAAATTTAGAAGGAAAAATAAATAGTATACAAATTGTGGTAGGTTGAATAAAACATGTTCTCTAATATCTCAAATATCATTCCTGTGGGTGTGAATCTACTATAATAGGACCTTCTGAAGATGTTACTTTTAGTTAAGGTATGGTCAAGTGAATTAAAATGGGTCTTAATCCTATTACTGGAATATTTATGAAGAGAAAGCCACTTGGAGGAGAAGAAGCTGGATGTCAACAGAATCCAGGAAAGAAAGAAGAGGACATCTCCATATAACAGAAAAACCAAGAAACCCAGGGTTTGCCAGCCAGACAGAATGCTACTGAACCCTAGAAGAAGCAAGCCTTCTAGCCTCCAAAACCATGAGCCAGTAAATTCCTGCTGTTTAAACCAACCTATTGTGCAATATTTGCACAGTGGCCAGGAAACTAAGATGTAAAATAAACGTCTATAATACAAGGTGCAATAAGACATGCCGTAAAGGAAGTTTCCCTTAATTCAAACTAAGCTTTTTTTATACTTCACTGTTTCTGAATCCAGAATTAGTTTTATAATCAATGTGTATATATAATGTTTTTTAATTCTCAAAAAAGCAGTTTTTAAAATGAAGCAGGAACCTACAAGAGAAGACAAAATATAAGCAGAGTGTTAAAACGGTTTTAACAGAAGGAAAGAAGAGCCTTACTAGGATTAGAGAGAAATCAAAAAGAGGTTCATACTCTGTACTTTCTGCATGATTATTCTGTAAACCTACAACTGCTCTAATAAAAATATACATATTTTTAAAAGTTCATAGAAGAGGTAGTATCTCACCTGAGCATGAAGAATATAGATGAGAATGGGAAGGCATTCCTGGTGGTGGTAATGTTATAAAGTAAAAAACAGAGGCAGGAAACTATGAGCCATGGCCAAGATAACAGTTTTGGCTTAGAGAGAAAATAATTTGTATGGAAATTATGAGAATTACAGTTAGAAGGGTATACAGGAAACAATGCAGAGGAGCATGAATGTCCAGGTGAAATAGGGAAAAATCAAGGAAAGTTTTGAGGCAAGTAAGTGATTTCACCATTGTGTCCAGGTC
>JAQZBX010079120.1:0-14022 GCA_029593785.1 Cabassous unicinctus | reverse complement strand
CCGCTTCCTGCCGTGAGGTTGCTGCATCAGCCCACCGCACTGCTCAGGCCGGCCTGCCCTCACAAGGAGGCCTCGGGACGCGAACCCGGGCCTCCCATATGGTAAACGGGGGCTCTATCCACTGAGCCACACCCGCTTCCCATGATAACTCTTTTCAATAGAGTCTCTTCTTACCAGATCGGGATTTGTTTTGTCTTTTTTAAATTTGGCAAAGCCCAGCTTTCCTTCCCATGGGCCCTGGCAGATGTGGCTTTTCATCCCTCCCACGTGGTGAGGGAAACCCGAGTCCAGCAGGGGAGCCCGGGCGGCTGCGGCAGGTCGTCCAGCGTCCTCGGCTTCCCTTTGCACCTTCAGGCAGCTCCCGGGGCCTCTGCAGGGAGGAGGGGGCGGGGCCGAGGCAGAACGTTCTGGTCTTCACGGCTCAGGCCCGGCTTAGACGATTTCGCGTCTCAGTGAAACATCTCTGGAGGCTCCAAAACGTGGTCGGGTGGCCTTGGGGTTCCCCAAAAGGAGCCCAAACTGATGACCAGGGAAGAAGCAAGTTGGAGAAGACGCCTCCAGCAGTGGCCGACGCCTGTCCTTCCCCAGGCAAGTGACCAGAGCCAGCAGCTTCCGTGCCCTGTCAGGACAGAGGGTGAGTCAGAACTGGCTCTGCCGCGGGGTGACCTGCATGCCCCCCACACAGAAGCCTTTCTTTCCATAGCTTCTCCCTCTCGCCCAGATTAGAGCAAACCCAGAAATCCCAAGGCTCGGGCTCCTTTTGAAGGCAGCAAAATCACTCAGCCACCTTATGAGTTTTTTTCTTTATATCCTTATATGAATAGGAACTTCAGAGAAGCACATTATTAATAAAAACGTAGCCCAAGCTTGGAAAAGGGAAATAGGGTGCTTGCTTGCTTTCCTGCTGTCCCTGCGAGAGCATCTTCCAATGAGCCTCCGGCACGAGCCGCTGGGGAGCACGGCTTTGTTTCCCTAACACAGCACGCTGGCCGGGAGCGCAGACATTCTGCAGCTCTGTAAGGTCAGGGGCTGTAACCTGGAGAAACCGGGAGCTGGTGGTTCCACAGCTGCCCCTAAAGGTTATGGGTTTATTGCCCCTACGCCATTAACCAGTTGTGACTAACCCAGCAAGCCCATTGCAGCCCACCTCTCCCAACTGGCTGCCTAAACCCCTGTTCCTTAACCTGCTCTTCAAACCAGCTATTGCTTTCCTTCCTGCTAGTTCATTCATTAGCTCATTAATTAACTAAACTTCAGTGTGTTCTCACTGTGTTGCTATGAGAATTTTGTTTTCAGCAGCACATGTGTGACCACCACTCGCAGGGCATGCATGTTAGTAATGACTAAGATGCCCGTCATCAGCACGGGTTAAATGTGGACTCTGCCAGGCAGCGTGCTAGAAGCTTTACAAGCAACATCTAAGTTAATCCTCATACAAGCCCATAGAATGCGTAACATGTTTATGCCCATTTTACAGATGAAAACTAGGCACAAAAACAAAGGAACTTACCCAAGGTCACGCCTCCAGGGCCAGAGTATGATTCAAAACCAGGCAGGATTCCCTTCCAGACCCTCCCACACAAACGGGAAAAAGATTCAAAGACACTCCACGCAGCGCAGCAGCCATTTGCTTTGGCAAACTTGACAAATGGGAGCCACAGCCCATAGGTCAAGAATCTCCAGGTGGTAAAGGAGGACCCAGGGTCCAAGCAGCAGCTAATGCCGATGTCGGTCTGACCGTTAGCCCAAATCTCTTAGGGTCAGGAACGAAGTCCGCAGGCCAACTTTCCCCTGCCCCAGCAGGGAGGGAGATCAGGCCACGCAGTATGTATTTCATGCCATGGACTCAGGCTGTGGGAAAGTGCCACGTCTGGGAACTCCTGGTTGCGTGGATGCTGGGTACCGGCTCTCTCGAAACCGTTTCCACGATCTTCGGGGTGCCTTCCTGTATTTTGAAAGCCAGAGAGCTAAAAACTACACTTCCCAGAAACCCTTGCAGCTGGGGTTCAGGATACTATTGAGATCCTCCCTCCCCCGATCCTGCAGGATTTGCATTCAGAGCTGAGCCGCCCGATGGGGCTGCCCGGTCCCATGGGCAGCCTCCTGACCTTGGCAGAGCAGCAGCCCCCTTGCAGTCCAATTCTGTGGTCCACTTTGGGAGTCTTTTCCTGGACACTCAGCCTTGAGTTTTTTCTTCAGGCCTCCCAATGATTCTTCAGGCCATTTAATACCCTGAAATGGATCCTTTTACCCTTAAAGTAACCAGTACAGGTTCTTTTCTCAACCACTGAACCCTGAGTCACATGGAAATCAGTACCAGGATTGCGTTGGGCAACAGACTGAGGAAATGACGCCTGAGGTCAGTTATCTGACCTGATGAAGTCTGCACGGAGCAGAGTCTTCAGGCATCCAAGGAAGGAGTGCTGGGGTTCCAGGTTCACAGAGCACAAAGGCATTCAGGTGGGTGGGAAAGTAACTGCGTTTTCATGCCATGAATTTCAAATCATCATAACTAGGCTCAAACACATCTTTATTAATCAAAATAGGAACCATTACAATCAATACATTTTTGCCAATGAGAAATAAGTTGGTTTATTCCTGTAGCATAAAAATCCATGCTTTGGGATTCAATGAACACTTGGAAAGCATTTTCTGCGTCCTGCTGATTTTGGAAGTGTTTTCCCTGCAAAAAGTTGTCGAGATGCTTGAAGAACTGGTAGTCAGTTGGCGAGAGGTCAGGTGAATATGGCAGATGAGGCAAAACTTTGTAGCCCAATTTGTTCAACTTTTGAAGCATTGGTTGTGCCACATGCAGTCGGGCATTTTCATGGAGAAGAATTGGGTCCTTTCTGTTGACCAATGCCAGCTGCAGGCGCAGCAGTTTTCGGTGCATCTCATCTATTTGCTGAGCATACTTCTCAGAGGTAATGGTTTTGCTGGGATTCAGAAAGCTATAGTGGATCAGACCGGCAGCAGACCACCAAACAGTGACCAGGACCTTTTTTTGGTGCAAGTTTGGCTTTGGGAAGTGCTTTGGAGCTTCGTCTCGGTCCAACCACTGAGCTAGTCATCGCTGGTTGTCGTATAAAATCCACTTTTCGTCGCACAATCCAATCGAGAAATGGTTTGTTGTTGTTGCATAGAATAAGAGAGAACAACACTTCAAAATGACGATTTTTTTTATTTTCGGTCAGCTCACGAGGCACCCACTTATCGAGATTTTTCACCTTTCCAGTTTGCTTCAAATGCTGAATGACCATAGAATGGTCAACATTGAGGTCTTCGGCAACTTCTCGTGTAGTAAGAGGACCAGCTTCCATGATTGCTCTCAATTTATTGCTATCTTCCCATGGCCAGCCGCCACGCTCCTCATCATCAAGGCTCTCGTCTCCTCTGCAAAACTTCTTGAAGCACCCTGCACTGTACGTGCGTTAGCAGGTCCTGGCGAAACGCGTTGTTGATGTTGCGAGTTGTCTCCGCTGCTTTACGACCCATTTTGAACTCAAATAAGAAAATTGCTCGAATTTGCTTTTTGTTTAACATCATTTCCATAGTCCAAAATAAATATAAAATAAAGAGCAAGTAATAAGTCATTAGCAAAAAAATATAAAGCAAGAGATGCACATTAAAACGATGTATCATATAACCACGTTTATTTAAGAATGTATTCCAACATCAAATGGCAAATTTCAACAATGCAAAACTGCCATTACTTTTGCACCAACCTAATAAATCAATTACCACTGGGATCTCCCAGCAGCAGCACCTACCTACCAGATGCCAGGTGGTCCTGCAGACCCAACAGACAGCAGAGACAGTTTATCTGAATGCCTTAACTCATGGGGGCCTCTGGTAGCTGTCGATTGATCATAGGGTCCCTAGGACTGAAATAAATGGGTAGCCCCCTGCGGTGGCTTGGAGCTTTGTACCAAAAAAAAAAAAAATTGTTCTCAAGTGTATCTTTCCTGTGGGCGTGAGCCCTTGTAAGTAGGACCTTTTGATGAGGTTACTTCAGCTAAGGTGTGGCCCAACCAAACCAGGATGGGTCTTAATCCTATTGCCAGGGTCCTTTACAAGCAGAATGAAACTCAGACACACAGAGAGAAAGCCACAGGGAGAAGCCGGTAGTCAACGGGACCCAGAGAAGCCAGGAGAGACCGCCATGAACATCGCCATGTGACAGGAAAGCCAAGGACCAAGGACCGCCAGTAGCCAACCCCAGAATGCCACAGTCTTCAGAGAGAAAGCATCACCCTGATGACGCCACGATTTGGGACTTCCCCTAGCCTCCTAGCCTCAAAACCATGAAGTCAATAAATTCCCATTGTTGAAGCCAACCCATTGCATGGTATTTGTTTCAGCAGCCAGGAAACTAAAATACACACGATGGTCCTTCTTGCTCTGTACAACAAAAAAAGGAAAAGGAAAAAAAAATCCTTGCAGGCTGGTGAACAGAGGCCTGACTTGAGACACCCCAATAAAGTCACAGCCCTTCATCCAATTCCCAAACCCAAGTCAGTTCCTGGACGCTGAGTCCTGGAGATGGACACTGGGATACACTTGTATCTGTTAGGTATTGCTGAGTAACAAACCACCCCAAAACTCAGTGGCTTAAACCGACAATCGTGTATTGTTGCTAGGGGTCTACGGCTCGGCTGGGTTCCGCTGGCCTGACTCAGGCGGCTGCTAGCAGCTGCAGGCTGGCTTGGATGGTCTTGCCTGGCCTTTCTCACATGCCCGGTGCCTTGGCTGGGACGTGGCGTCCCTGCTCCACATGGACTCTCATCCTCCAGCAGCCAGCCTGGCCTTGTTCTCCTGGAGGAGGCAGGTTCCATGAGAAAAACAGGAGCAGGAGAGGATCTTGGGACGTAGGCTGGAAAAGAGCACGATGCCACTTCCTCTACATTCCAGTGGGTCACAGGCCCCCCCAGATTCCCGGGGAAATAGACTCCCCCTGTTGATGGGGGAAGCTGTAAAGTCCATTGCAAAGGGTGGGGACATGGGGAAGGGGCTAACAGCGGCCAGTTTTGCCAACACCTCCCCCAGCACATGTACGTACTGTACATCCTCTTCCTGGCCTTCACCCAGGGACCTGTGGCCACTCGCCAGGGTGCTGCCTATTGGGAAGGGAATACCCAGACCTCTAAGACCTTTGGGGACTGTTAGACATGGCTTGACCTAACGTGAGCCTCTAAGACCCCAGATCCACTGTGTCTCCCGTCAGAGTGAGAGGAGCTTGAGCTGCGTCGCCCCGCGGTGAGCCCGGGGCATTGGAGCACCACCTGCACGGCTGTGACTCACAAGCTCTGACACAGGCAGACCCTACACTGGCCCCGAGCCAACCAGTGAGGGCTATTATGGTGGGTGTGGGCAAGTAGAAGTCTCTGGAACTGCCCTTCCTATCAAAATAGTAAAGGAAAAGGCAACCCTGCATTCCCGGGGGAGGTTAGGAGCCCACTGTCACCGTCATCCCCATTAATCTCACCTGCTGGGCTGTGGCAGGAGACAGGCGGCCTTGGAGAGTGACCAGGGAGCACTGCAAGCTCACGCGGACGGTGACTCCAGTGGAAGCCATTGCCCCCGATATAGACTCCTTCCCAAAACGCCTGGCAAGTGCTTCTATTCCTGGTTACATTTAGATATCGCTCTGCTCAAACCTGAAGAGCGCAGCGGCTCGATCCCGCTGTCTGAGCCTGGAGCTGTGTCCGCTCTCTGCTCGGAGTCGTAATTCACCCAGCTTCCCACAGCACCACATCGATGACCCCACAACGACAGGACCTTGGGGCAAGAAGTGGCAGCCACTCCAACACCTTGGTGAGACCCAAGTTGGAAGGTGGGCGATAAACCACTTGAAAAATCAGAGGCCTGTTCTGGGGTATGTTGGGTTATCCCCTCTAAAGTGTAAAAACATAAAAAAAGTTCACTACATCTTGCCACCTGCCATTGAAAAAGAAGCACGAGGCTCCAACCCCTTCATCAAGGAATCTGCAATCCTACCTGTGCTGCGTGGTGTCCAGAGCAGGGGGGCCTCTCTGACTGGTCTGGGCCACAGTACAAGCAGCTTGGCCTCTTGGCACCTACAACCCCGAGGTCCAGCCATGCTCAAGGTGTCTGGGGCTGACGGGGAGGCTGTATCGAGCCATGACGAGACCTAGCGAGAGAATCACGGCACGGCCTCTCCAGCCAACAACTGTTTCCTTTAGAGACACAGTTCAGGACTTGCCACCAGGCCTGGGGGAGGCTTGCTTCTGGTCCCCTAAGGGACACCTGGGGACCAGGTGTAGCTGGATGGAATCCAGGCCACCCGCCAAGCTGCAGCCCCATCTCGGAGGGTACGAATGGGTCCTGGAAACCCAAGAAGGGGCACTGGGTTGAGTCACTCCCTAGCGTAACTTCTCCCCCGGCACGGCCATGGCACCTGCCGCTCACACCTATGACTCACGGGTCTCCCTGTGACTGGCTGGCCAAGGAAGGAGGACTCAAGCCTCGTTCACAGGCTCTGCCCAACATGCAGGCACCAGCCAGGAGCAGAAGCCATGCTGCCCTGCAACCCCACCCCAGGGAGACCCAAAGTAGAGTGGAAAGGGGCAATCTCCCGGTGGGCGGAACTTCATCTCTTCCACTGGAAGGAGAGGCCGGGGGCACAGATGCCCAGCACATGGGAGGAATGACTGAAGAATTGGCCCGATGGTTACAAGCTTGGGAAGGACAAGATTGGAGGATTGATGGCCAGGGGGCTTGGGGGCTGGGCCTCTCAGGACAGGATCCAAGTGGGAGGAGAATCTTGGGGACCAGATGGACAAGCTGCCTCATCCTGTGGGTGTCAGGGAAGCCTCTTTCCCCAGCCACCCAGTAGGATGGAGATTACGGGGTGAGCCCAGCCCCACAGCCTGCCCTCCTCTCACCAGGGCAGGCCCACCTACCACCCTTGCCTAGTGCAGCTGAGATAGTAACTGAGCCCCGACTGTGCACGCGCCCTGGGAGAACGAGGCTCTTTCCATCGAGGAGGGGTTAGCCATTGCAATAGACGTTTACCTGAATACAGCTGTGCCCTCTCTGCTCATCGTGCTTTCACCAGCACCATCTGCCGAATGACTGGCAGCCCTCTTCACCCCCATGGCATTTCATACAACACGGCTCCTGGTAAAAGAACCCATTTCACAGCAAAATAAAGAACGTGACAGCATGACAAAATTCACAGGCCTTGCTCTGTGCCCTGCACCCAGAGCAGGGAGCCTTGCAGAATAGCGGAGCATGGCAGAAGGACCCAGGCAGACTGCGTCATGGTGCCATGTGGAAGCCAACGATGTGTGAGGTTGAGTGCCAACCTGTAGGATGCGGTATGTCATCAGAGCCAGCAAATATTGTACAATGTTCTTTCTCCCATGACTGGTTCAGAGAAACAAGGGGTGTTAAACCTAATGACCAGTCGCACAATTTTTACATCTTGCTTCCCATCCCTACAACTTTAGGGTCTGCTGGTTTAGAGTTCTTAGTGCCCACGGGAAGACAACTAGAAGACAGACAATGGATCAAATTAAGTGAAAGTTAAGGCTGCCTCCAAGACATTTTAGGCTAATTGTGCCAGTGGATCTACAGGATAATTGAGGTTTCCATGTTGGCTGGGGTAATAGAGCCTGAATATTAAAGAGAAATAGAGTCACTGCCACTCAGTGGGCATGCAGGGAATGTTCTGGAACCCACATGGTCTTTGGGGCTGCTTCCTGTTACTGCAGTATCTTGTAGTGGAGTTGTTGGAAGTCTACAGTGATCCAACGCAGATAGGACCACCAAGACCTCAGACCCAACAGGAATGGAGACATGTCAACCCACCAGGTTAAGAACCTACACCAGCTGAGAGGAAAAAAAAGAAGGAAGTTATAAACACCAATGATGTGGCCTCATGACCAGTTGCATAAATGAGGAAAATAAAGAAAACATATTTGCTCTCTTTTTCCCCTCCCCGTCCCCTTCTACTTTAAGTCAGGTCTGTAGGAGGTGGTTGGTTTTAGAACGAGTCATAGTGGTTGACAGGATTTTGAGTTCTTTTCAGGGTGGAATGAAAACAATCGTGTTTTGATGTGGGATGGGTGCGCTACATCACATGGAGCAGCTTGCTGTTGTTTAGAAGTTTAAGTTTGGGAAGATGTGTGTGTGTGTGTGTGTGTGTGTGTGTGTGTGTGTGTGTATTGACCAGCAAACGGGTGGGCTCTCAGTGTCCACTCCAGCCTCCTTCCTATTCAGTAGAGGCTGGAGCTTCAAACGACATCTCCCAGACTCCCTTGTAGCTCAGGCCCCAGATGCATCAGTTCCTGCTGTAATGGAACGTCCTCCTGCAAGACCCGAACGTGGGTCTGAGCTGATGGGGAGGGTGCAGGGCACGAGGCGACCGTTTGCTGGCCTGTGCTTCTGGAGCCTGCAGCTGCAGCAGGGATTCTTTCCTGACCATTCCTCAAACTGGAATTCGTGTCTTCAGAGCCCCCAGTAGATTTATAAGCCACTTAGCCTCTAGTAAACTCCTTTCTGCAAAACTCCTAGAGTGAAATTTGTTTTCTGCAAGCGAGCCTGAGAGATCTTCTGAGACCTTTCTATACTAATTCCCAATTTGGAGATCAAAGGGTTGGGTTAAATTTGGGGGTGATAATAGACATAGGGGTCATGCGTAGGAGAGCTGTAGAGATGGATTTAGAGCCATTTAACTCCAATTTTCCTACTTAAAATTCCTTTATATAGTTCTCTGCAAATATTTCGATGGTAAATCATCAGTTACCAAAAAAAGCAAGCAAGAAAGAAAGGAAAAATCTTTAGCTTAAAAAACTAAGTTGTTGCTCAGTGGGTAGAGTTTCTCTTTGGGGTGATGAAAAAGTTTTGGTAATGGATGGCGGTGAAGGTAGCCTCATATTGTGAATGTACTTAACACCACTGAATTGAACACATGAAAGTGGATAAAAGGGTGAATTTTGTGTTGGATATATGTTACCACAATTAAAACATTTATTTTTTTAAGTGCGTTTGTCCTAGCGCCTCACGTTCACACAGCCAGACCTAAGGTTAATTGGGAGGTAGACGAGGGTCTTCCTGCTCTCGCACCCTCCCCTGGCACCGGCCTCTGTGCTACAGGACCTGCCCCGGCACCGGCCGAGTTTACCCGCCAGCGCTGTCGCTTCCCCTCTAGTCCTCTCAGAGAATCTCCAGGGCGGCCAGGAATCCAGGTCCCAGAGAACTGATGGGAAAAGAAACCCTGATTCCCTCCGGAGCACAAAGAGTAGTTCCCTCAAGGCCTTTCCTGGAAATGACAGTTATTTTCCTCAGACTCCGGCTCCTGGCTGAAATAGCCATGGAAACCAGCTCCAGCTCGCCTGAGCAGCCCAGGGGCATTTTGGGCTCAGGTAACTGAAAACTGCAGGACAGGTCTGGGACGGCTGGTTTCCGGCAGTCAAGCCACAGCAGAGGGACCCAGTTTCTCTCTGTTGCTCAGCTCGTCCCTCCTGCCTGCCTGCTTCCTCCCTGGGAAGCCCTCCTCGAGACGCTCCCTGAGGCTGCAGACCTCCAGAACACCAGCAAAACTCCCAGGATCAGAGCCCCTGGCGTCAACTTGGGTTACGCGTCCCATTGGTATGGACAGGCCGGAGGAGGACTCTGATGGGCTAGGTCTGGGAGCCACGCCCGCTCCCAGGGCAGGGTCCAAGAGGCAGGGGGTGGGGGTGTCCAGCCCACGGGGCCCACACAGACTGAGAGTGGAGGCAGGTAAAATAATAGCAATAAACAGAGTACTATTGCCAGAAGAAGGACCAGCACTCCAGAAGGACGCAGGAAGCCAGGGAGCTGAGGGTCCCTGAAGTGGGGCAGAGTGGCGAGGGGAAGCCAGAGTCCTGAAGCCAGGCTGCCAGCTGGAGGCTGAGAACAGGGCCGGGGCTGGGCAGAGGGGCTCAGACCACGCGACCCCAGCACGTCGTCCCAGCACTTTAAGTAGCTTTAGAGAAAACACTCCAGTGTTTACAAGAGTGAATAACTCCACCAACCACTGCGTCCAGCTGCTGGAAATGAACACCGCAGTGCCTGCTTGACAGAGTGGCTTAAATAAAAGTTGCAGATGGGTACCATGTTCCCCCAACAGGGAGAAGCAGCAATTGCCTAGTTCTTCCTAGGCCATGATGGCATTCTGACCCACCAGCAGGACGGCCTCCATTTTTGCTTTTTTCCAGGAGTAGGGATGGCTGGACATTCAGTCATGTACATGCTCTTATTTATTCCATCCCACTCCATGGGTTATATGGAGAGCCCAGGAGAAGCCCCCAGCACAGGGCAGCACTATCCACATGGGGGTCTTCTCCTGGGGATCAGAAGGGGAGGTGTGCCTCTCTTCACAGGAGCTTATTCAGGCCAGTCTTTGGGGTAAGAGAAATTGCACGGGTCCAATGGCTTCAAGAAACCCTTTAGCACATTATTTTGTGCTGTAGGTTTATCTTTTGGGCACTCGTAAGTTTTCCCAAGTGGGACCTACCTTTACTATAAAAATCATCATTACCAAGTATTATTGTCCTGTGGGTCACAAAGGATTTTTATGCCATTTGAACCTCAGAGAAATCCTATCTGATAGAAGGTGGCTGCAGTGGTGGTGATGGTGACATCCTCCTAGGTGACATAACGGTGACATGACGTGATGGTGACATCTTCCTAGGTGGTGATGGTGGTGGTCATGGCTGAGTGGTGGTAATGATGGATGATGACTGTGGTGGTGGTGGTAGCGGGTGGTAATAGCAATATGGCAATGGTGGTGGCGGTAGGTGATAATGGTGGTGGAGGTAGTGACTAGGGTGGTGAAGGTGGGTACAGTGACGTCAGGAGCATAGTGATGGTGGTGGTGATGATGGTGGTGGAGATGGTGGATGGTGATGGTGATGGTAGTGGTGGTGATGGCTGGTGATGATGGTGATGGTGAGGGGTGATGATATGGTGGTAGGTGGTGATGGTGATGGTGGTGATGATGATAGTGGTAATATGGCAGTAGTGGTGGTGGTGGTGGAGGTGGTAATGGCTGGAGTGGTGGTCATAGCTGGAGTGGTGGCAATGATGGGTGGTGATCGTGGTGGTGATGATGGTGATGGAGGTAGTGACTGGCAGTGGTGATGGTGGTTACAGTGATGTCAGAAGCATGGTGATGGTGCTGGTTAGATGGTGGCAGTGGGTGATGATGGTGGTAGTAATATGGAGATGGTGGTGGTGGTGGTAATGGCTGGAGTGGTAGTCATGACTGGAGTGGTGGTAATGATGGGTGGTGATCATGGTGGTAGTAGTGATGGTGGTGATAGAGGCGATGACGGTAGTAGTAATATGGTGATGGTGGTGGTGGTAGTGGTAGGTGTTGATGGCTGTGAAGGTAATGACTGGGAGTGGTGATGGTGGTTACAATGATGTCAGGAGTAGGGTGATGGTGGTAGTGATGGTGGGAGTGATAGTTGTGGCTGGTGTGGTGATGGTGGTGGAGGCAATAACTAAGGGTGGTCATGATGGTGGTGGTAATGGTGGATGGAGATGATAATGATAGTAATAGTGATGGCTGGTGATGATGGTGGTGGTGAGTGATGATGGTGGCAGATGGTGATGATGGTGATGGTGTTGGTAGGGGTGGTGATGGTTGGTGTGGTAGTAATGATGGTAGTGGTGGTGGTGGTGAGTGGTGAAGATAGTGGAGGTGATGGCTGGGGAGGGGTGGTGGTGATGGATATGGAGGCCATGGTATTGTTCCCCTTTTGCTGGTAATGAATGAGGCTTGATATTTTTAAAGCTCAAAAATGGGTCATGCTCTGTTCAGAAGACTTGAAAAGGCTTATGACTTCTACTGCAGCCCACCCAGGAAATTCCCGGGTGGGGCTGCTCTAGTGAGGCTCAGACCATTCTGCACTACATTTAATTTTAGCCATGTGCTTTTACAAGCTTCCTGAGTAACCGAATTATGCAGTACCAAGTGTTAGGTCCTTCCGGGAATGCCCAGATGAGAGAGACAGAATCTGATCCTCCTAGAGATCTCAGCCTGGGAAGGAGAAGCAGCTGGCACATCTACAAAGTACAGCAGTAGGGTAAATGGAACAGGCTCTAAGAGTGACTGCCAGGTGTATTTTCTAAAAATGTCCAAAGCAATATTTCTGACCCCACATACTCTTCCAGAACCTTGCCATTAATCCCTTGAACCTGGGTGTGCTCTTCACCAACAGAGTACAATGGAAACGATGCCATGCAGCTCCTGAGACCAGGTCATGTAAAGGATATAGCTTCCACCTGGCTCTTTCTTTGGGCACACTCACCCTGGGAACCCAGCTGCTAGACTGTGAGGAAATCCATGCCACCTGGAGAAGACACTTATAGTTGTTTCAGCCAACAGCTCCAAATACGGTTCTCAACCAACATCCAGCACCAACAGCCAGACATGTGAGTGAACAAGCCTTCAGACAGGACTGATTTCCTGGGTGGTAGAAACTCCTTGAATAGCTTGTGTGTTTCTGGGACAGAATTCCACGTTTTAGTTATCTATTACTGCATAACAAATCACACAAATTTAGCAACTTTACACAATAAATATTTATCACACAGTTTCTGTGGGTCTAGAATCCAGGAGCAGCTTAGAAGGGAGGGTCTGGCTCAAGTTTCATTCAAGATATCAATTGGGGCTGCAGTGACTTGGAGGCCTGACTGGGGCTGGAGGATCTGCTTCCAAGATGGTGCACTCACATAGCTGTGAGCAGAAGACCTCAGTTCCTTGCTGGCTTTTGGCAGGAGACCTACTTCCTCCCCATGTGGACTTCTCCAAAGGGTAACTTGAATGTCCTCATAGCATGGAAGCTTGCTTCTCCCAGAGCAAGTAATTCAAGAAAGAGAAAGACAGAATGAAAGTTAAGACCTAGCCTCAGAAACCACTCTCCATCATTTCTACAATATCCTATTTTTCATACAGGTCAGTCCTATTTAGTGTGGGATGGGACCACACAAGGGTGTGAATACAGGAAGTGAGACTCACTGAGGGTCAACTTAGAAGTAGACTGCCATAGCTTTCATTCTCAAAGAAGTTCTGACCCCCCAAAAGGATTAAGTATCACTGTTTTCCCCTTGAAATCTCAAGTTCTAGGAGTCAGCTGCTACTGACAATGACTCCTGCTTTACTTGGAAATGGAACCAACAGGGAAAGTGATAGCAGGTTAGAAACAGAAGAGTACCCATCTCCAGTAGGCAAGTGAGGACTGAGTGGAAGATGGAAGGGGGAAATGCCGGCCTCTTGCTTTGCCATCTCTCCCACCAGCCCCATCACTGCCCCCCAACATAAGCCATTGACACACTGTCCTCAAGTCAGCTCATCCAAGAGAGATTCAACAGCCCTCTCTATCATCAGGGTGTGTCTGCTGTATCAGGACATGAGGCTTCAAGGTACAGATGCAGGGGTGTCTGTCTGCAGCACCCAGAGCGTCAGTCCCTGAGAGGAGGGTGACGAGCTCCATGGGAAGAGCATGACTCCAGAGGCTGGCTGGTAAGCCTGAGTTCCAACCCCAGAACCAACTCTTAGTGGCTGTATGTCCAGGGACAAGTGCCTCAACCTCCATGAGGCACCATGTCCTTGTTGGGTTGTTGAGGATTACTGTAATAATAAGAACTAATCATCGTTGTGTGCCTGGCCCTGTACTAAGTACTTGACGTATACTGCCTCCTCTGATCTCCAGCATCAGTCTCCTTTTACAGAGAAGAACAGCTTGAGGGGAGGCAGGTCCTACCCGACGCCACCAAGTTCACTAAAGGCAGAGCCAGAAATGAAACCCAGGAAAGTCTGATTGGAGAACTGGAGGCCTTAACCATTGGGACAGCCCAGAGCCTGGAGCCTGTGTGGGGTTGATGGTGATGATGGTGATGGTGATGATAATGGTGATAATGGTCATGATGACGGTGAATGATGATAAATGATGGTGATGATGATGATGGTGGTGGTAACGATGGTGGTGATGATGGTGATGGTGATGGTGAATGATGATAAATGAT
>JAQZBX010079119.1:0-14025 GCA_029593785.1 Cabassous unicinctus | reverse complement strand
AAAAAAAAAAAAAAAAAAGATTCTATTCAAGTTCAGGTTGCACTCTTGAACTGGGGCTAGATGGGCTGTGACGAGGATATCTTTTGATGTATAAGAAATCCAGTGTGCAGGGAGACAGGAATGGAGGTAAAAGCAGGAATAACAGGCTGATGCGTGTCATCCCTGAGTTCTGGTGCTTGTCCTTTTCTTAGTTCCAGGATTCCAGGAAATGCTTCCATTTTTGCACGAGAACCAACTAATCTATGGTGGAAGTGCAGAGTAAGGGCTAGTTTTCTTACATTGGATTTGTTAGTTAAGTTACATAAGCTTCAAAGTTCAGAACTATGAGACAGTGTAAGAAAGTGGTTACAAAGTGTTGGTGCCAGTAATGGTCGAATCCAATGCCATCAGTAGGACAGTTTATTTAATCCCCCAGAAATCTGTATATGGGGATTATAGCCCTAATCACATACAATTGCTATGAAAATTAATGTAGATATGTATAGAGAATAGGTTCAGCTGTAGTAATTAGACCTAGGGTCTCTGGGGAAGAGTTTCAGGGAGGGCTGAGGCCACATCATAGATGATCTTATGTGTCATGATAACAAGGTGAGACTTGCAACAAAATAATTAAAGGACAAAGTGGAGGAGAAAGACAAGGTCGAATTAGCATTTTAAAGAGATCACAGAGAGTGTACTGTGCAGAGACTTGGAGAGGGGATGGGAGACAGAAAAAAGGGTCCAAAGTAGTGAGAAGGCTTGGCCAAAGCCCAAAGGATTAATGATAGAAACCTGTGTAGAGCAGTTGTCATTGGGTTTAGAAAGTGGGAGAAGGCACTCTCTAGCTCTCTCACAGTGCAGATATTCAGATTTATGAATGATGTGAATTGAGTTCCTCCTATTGCACAATACATGTAGGATTTTTTTTTTTCAGTCACCTATACACAAAGTATACCATCTTGGGGAAAATATATTTCAGGATCTCAGCAAAAAAGACATTGTAATATCAGGGAAGCCCCAGTTTCTAATGATACACTCCTATTGCCTTTGATCCCCACAGTTATTCCCCTGGATGGCAAATCTCTTTATTCAAAACATAACCAAACAAAACCCTGTTTTATCCACTACAGAAAAGAGCCAAAGTGTCACTGTTCTTTATCTAAAAGGGTACAATATACCTATAGCAATGTGCCAGCAATTAGAATAACTAAGTTAAGGGTGCTTGCCCTGGAAGAATCAAGAGGGGAATCGGTGACTTTATCTTTTGGGCCACAATGTAGCAGGTTAGAGCAGCTGCTCTTCCAGACACCAGGCCTGAGCCCATTGTTGAATGTCCACTACCCAAAGAGCATCAAAGGGACAGATGAAATGTTCCATTTGCCCACAATTAATTTAGAATCTCAGTAAATACATATGTCAAGCATGTGACTACCTATATCTATTTTTGGTCTGTGCTTTTTCTAATTATGTTTGGGAGTCAGGAGCACAGGAAAAAATTAAGTTTCATAGAATTGCTTGATTTACAGGATGTAAGTGAAACGCTGCATAACAATTTTGGAATTGTGACAAAAGATCAAATCTGGTCCATGAGTCCTTGACTACAAGATAAATGCTTAATCCCGCTGAGGCAAGTTAGTACAGGGAAAAGAGGGAAGACCAGGCAGACCCGGCAGAGAACATGGCCATGCGACCCCGCCCAGAAACCCCCTGCTACTAAGAGAGCTGGAAAGACCCCACCTAGACCCTGGCTACGAGGTCCCATTTGGAACTCTTTCTGGGGTCAAGGGGAAGTCCCAGATAACCCCAAATAGGCCTCCTCATTGGTTCCAAATAACTCCAAACAAAAGGCCTCTTCACTGGGCCCCTGAGAGCTAAGAGGTAGGAATCGTAAAGCAACCAATCAGAACAGCAAACAACTCAGGCCCCTTCCCAACATTAGGAAGGGAGAAGAGGAAAGCTTTTAAAAAGCCCTAACCTGGGACCCCATGTGCGCAACTCATCCTGTAGCATGCCTACAATTCATGCCTCGGGTTGTGTACTTATCTCTTTTCTTGTTTCTTAATAAACTCTTTACTCCCTTGCCTACCCTATGGCATGTCCTTAAATTCTTTTATGTGACATAGCCAAGAACCTAGGAGCCCAGAACCCAGAGTGTTCCGCTAACACAGGCTCCACTCCACTCTTCCCCTCTCTCTCCTTTTCTGCCCATGCACCCACTCTTGCCCCCTGCCCTTGCCCAGACATACACATAGAACATTTGCAACATTGCATTTAACACTTCACTTCTTCTTAGTGAGGGGGCTGAGTAGGTAGCCAGAACCTCCTTCTGAAATCCAGGGCTATAAATACCTGCAAATATTTTTCCAAGAATGATGAACTCAAGCGCTGTAATTTCTAAGTGAGAGCCTTGTAGAAGGCAGATGTTATGTATATACAGAGTATTGCTTAGATTACAATCATCAAGAAGAATACATTTTACTTTTTGTGACTTTTAAAACCATAGATCATCCCAATGCCTTGACACATAGATTTTGCAAGATAGCTCTGGGAATTCGGGTAACCCCTGGCTTCAGCACTTATAAACTGTTCAATCTTACACATGTCACTTAACCTCCTTTCTGAGTATTGGTTTCTTCAACCATAAAATGGGGATAATAATAGTACCTACATTGCATTAAATGTTAGCTGTTATTATCATAGCTATTATGATAACAACTTTTGTTTTTGTTGGTCAGAAACAGATGATGAAGTTAGGTGAAGAGCTCAAAACTTGAGGGTTTTCAAAGATACAGTTCAGTAGGATGGGTCTTTTCAGCCAAGAGTGGCTGGTGGCCAACACATTGTATTGCAAAGTGCAGTCCTTATAACTTTACAAACAATCATGGCTCTCTCTTTCTCCACTTCCATTTCTCAGTTCAGCTGAACCTGAACTCTGTGGAGAGGATCAATTGAGAAAGGCTTTAGAGCAGGTGGTATGAACCCAGATCTTGACTGTGTCACTTGGATAAGTTCTTCAAACACTCAAATCCTTACTTTCTCCTCTTTAAGGCAGAAATAAAAATATCCACCTAATAGGACTGTTATTAGGTTAAATGAAATAATAAATGTAAAACTAATATAAAATGTTATCATGAAAGGATACAAGCAATGTGTTTCCTTTCCGGGGTAACCCCTAAAGACACTTGTCTTTAATTCAAAGGAATCGCTTCTTAATGATTTTTTGAAGCTTGATAGGCTCCTATCAGAATGCATATTTATAAATGAACTGTACATATTTATTGCTTATCCTGTCCTGGGATAGAGTGAGCATCCTTAGGTTAGGATCCAGGTCAAGTAAATATCCTAAACACCAGCCAATGTCTTTGATTCCCATCACCTCTCTCTCTTCCTGCAAGATTCTCCTGTGTGGTTCACTTTCTCCATAAAGCCTTCTCAGCTTTAAGGAGAGGGTAAGCATCCGCCCTTTACCTGGTTATATGAAGAAAACCTCAAGCCCCAGCTAAATTCATGAAAATCATTCAACAACCACAAAAATTTGGGCCCTTGATGTTTTCTGGGAATGTGAGCCTTGGGTTTACGCTGCCTTTTAAATCTTTGTCTATTTAACTATTCCCTGTCTTGTGTCAAAAATACATAGAATAAGTAGGATAATTTTTTTAATGAGAACATTGCACCAAAGGAAAAATAAAGGTAGGAAAATAAAGATGGAGTAAAGGCACAAAAAATGTATAACAAATTATGAGAGGTGGACTACAAATTTGGTTTCATCATGCCAAATGAGAGAAGGAAAAATGATCAGCCATAAGATTTATATTTCCATAAGATGAAAATAAACCAGATACTCTAGTGAGGCATAACTGTCCCTAGTATTGGGATGGGTGACATATTTTGCTCATGAAGGACAGCATCACAGCCTCCCAACTAAGTTTCCCACATCCAGTAAATCTGTCCTCCACTCAGAAGCCAATCTAACCTTCCCAATGAATACAGTTTATTAAGTCACTTCCCAGCTGAACACCTTTCAATGTCTTTTTGTCCTCAGGGAAATGTTTCTTAGGAGAAATATTGTGCTAGTAAATGTTTAACAATAGGTTGTTGGGGAATTGACTTGTTTAACAATAGTTTGGGGAGGTGGGGCACTGAGTTGTAGCATTTGCCAGTTTCTTTAGTGTAAATATTTCCACTGCAGCCAATTTCAAGCTACCAAAACTATGTCACTGGAAGTGGATTGGGAAGAGATGGCTGAGTTTAACAACAGCTTGCAAAATTCCTGAATATTTAACAATTGGCTTTCTTGAGCCCATAACAAGTTGGGTCCAACATGCCACTGCTTCTGAGGCATTGCAAGAGGCTTCCCAGCAGCCTTGTCCAGGCTGATCTCTGGCCATGTGCTCTCTCACACCTTGTACCCAGACATTCTGCACTACCCCAAATAACCTAAGCATTCTCTTGTTTCAGAACTATCGTTTATGTTGTTTCCTTCCACTGGAAGACCCTTGCTAACTCTTACTTGTACTTCAGATATCCATTTAAGCACTTCTCCCTTCAGGAAGTCTTTTATAACCTGGTGTTGGTGGGCCTTTTAGGTTCACCCTGTGCTTGTTCTTATGATAGTGCATGTAGCATTTGCTTGTTTACCTGCCTCAGAAAGAGACTGTGCCATTGTTCCATCTCTAGAATCTAAATTCTGGCAAAATGAAGCCACTCAGTCATTGGTGGAATGAATGCAGTGGACAATATCCTCAACATCTCTACAATCACTACACACTTGTTCTCCAGGACTCTTTTTTATTGTAATACGAATCAATTTAACTGACAGCAATAATGCCTGGTGACCATTCAAAGAAACCTATTTTACAAGTAGTCAAAAGCATGTTTTTATGAAACTTTTTGGTGATTTGGTTTGATCTAATAATATTTAGATCATAGAGCAATGGATTGATTATTCTTCACATAAGATTCCATCAGTATTGCTTTTCCCAACTGACCTTTTAATGAAAATTGCACTGAATAATATGAGGACATATTATCTAGGCTTGGTTTAGAAGCGTCGTGAGCTAGCTGAATTCAGGATAAGACTGACACAGACCTGAGAAATTTCATCTATCTGACCAGGACATATGACTGAACAAAAGGCTACCACAAGGTAGGACAGAGGTAATCTAATTTTCACGGGAGTAAAAAGACCTGGGAACTCCAGTTGGGTTTACCACAGACAATGAGATGGGTCAAGTTCCTTAACATCTCTAAACCTCCATTTTCACACCTTCAGAATGAATGTAAGAATATCTGCTTTGCTTTAGAAAGATGTTGTGGGAATCAAAGGAGATAAAGGAGGTAATAAGTGTAAAATCTTTAGAAACAACAAAGCACGTGTATAATATTGCTCTTCTATTATTACACTACAGACATTCTATCTGGACACTTAATAATATTTGAGATTGTTAATTATTTGGGAAAAATGCAAGAAATCATCAAGGTCTACTAGGCAGCAAGTCAAAACTACAGGATAATGGAAACAGCTAATTTTTATTGAGTTTTTAACATGTACCAGACACTGGAAAAATCACTTTATATTATATCATTTTATCCTCACAACTCTGCAAGGTACATATATTATTATGCTGTTTTACAAATAAGTAAACTGAGGCTCAGGGGTAAAAGGTAACTTGCCCACAGTCACAGTGATGGTTAATTTTATGTGTCAACTTGGCTTGGTTATGGTGTCCAGTTGTTTGGTCAAACACTGGCCCTAAATGTTGATAAGGGTGTATTTTGTAGATGGCATTAGCATCCATGATCAAATGACTTTATGTAAAGGAGATTACTTCCATAATGTAGGTGGGCCTTATTCAATTATTTGGAAGCTTTAGAGCAAAGAAGTGAGGGTTCCAGAGAAAAGAAGAAATTTGTCTCAAGATTTCAACATCAACTCTTTTTGGAAATTACAGCCTTCCATCTTACCCGAAGGATCTTGGGCTTGCCAGCTCCCACAATCACTTGAGTCAATTCCTTAGAATATACTTCTATATACACACACACTACATATACACAGAATAATTAATATTCTGTTAATTCCATTTCTCAGTAGAGCCCTGATTAATATAGTTACATAGACCGTATGTCAAAGAGCTGAGACTCCAGCCCAGGTTTGTCTCTGTAAACCCTCTGTGGAGACTTGGAGAGGGAATATGTGTTAAGGTTTTGGTCATTTGCAACTATCCATAGGGATTTTGGTCAGAATACTCCTCAATATTCATGTAGGAGTTAAGTGGGCTGAGGAGGGATGGTGTATGAATATTTTAATGTGGATTGTATCGCCTGCCACTAACTACTGCAACCCCATTTCAGGGTGGACCTCAAAGAGCAGACAAAACTGCCAATGGGAAGCTTGAAAATTTAAGTCTATTTTACAATCCATTTATACAGGGAACTGAGACAAAATTAATTCATGACAATTTGTTCTCAAACTGTGAATTTTTGGGAACATTTCCAATATTCATTAGTTCTCAGATTCACACTTTCACCTGTGTGTTGAAAAGCTGTTTTATCAGCTCCTGGAGCAAGGGAATAAAATATATGGAGGCAGTGACTTATTCTCATTTTCTCTTTAATTTGCAATTTTTAAATGTCAGCACACTAAGTTAAGAATGGTGATCAGGAGTCCTCTAACCCCCACATCCCCTGTCCCAGTAAAAGCTCGTTTTCTTTATGTCCATTTGTTCTTCATGCTCTGGGTTTCTCTCGTATGGGAGTCTTGTTTTAACTGAATTATGTAGAGAGAAGACTTTGTTATAAAAAGGACATTCCTTATACTCTATCACAGATTTCTTGATCACTAAATACTAAAATTGACCTTTTTTTAAGGCTGTTATAACCTGAATGTCCCTGAGCTTAATGCTACAGCAAGATTCTCAGTGAATTTCTGATATGCAGCACAAAAACTTAGCTAGAGAAAAATGCCTGTCATCTGTACATCAAATTCACAGGTCTCGTCTCAAGGAGCAGAACATAGCACTTTCCTGATGCAATTTGGTGGCTATGCCAAGTTAAAATTGATCCTTAATTCTTCCTTCTACTATGCTCACCTCCTCATACACTAGGCTGATTTTTTCCTATGACCTATGGCCGACTAGCCCAGCTTGATTGGCATCTCAACCAGGCTAGGAGTACAGTTTAAAGACCTTTCCTTATACAAATACTCTAACAAATTATTACCCCAACTATAAACCTTACTAATGTGTTTTAAATTTTACAACCTTGGCAATTAAAAATTTTCCCATCATTCCTCCCTTCTGCTAACTCACGGTCAGGAAAAAACAAATCAGAACAGATGTTCTCTACTTTTGTGTTTCTGCCTACCTGACAAAAACAGATTTTGGTAACAATGACATCAGAAAGGAATAATGAAAAAAAATTCTTGGAAAGAGAAGGAATCAAACAAATATTGTAGTCAAATCCTGACTTTCCACACAAATTGAGATCAGTGTGGGGGAAATGGGGAGGCATGAGGAAGGGGTCAGCAATCACAGAATTTTTCTACTTCTCATCGGCATAAAGATCAGCCTGCCTCAATGTTTCTTCTTCTCCTCCTTTGTCTCTACATCCTAGCTCTCTTATTTCCCTTTCAACCATCTCATACCATCATTTGAAGTTCTACACACTCCCCACCAGAATTTTATCACCCTTTGCTAAATATATTTGATAAAATGAAGTCAAGGGTGTGAATTATCCAAAAGACTTTCTCAATCATCTGTTTTGCATGCTCAGTAGATACCAATTAACATAGAGCCGTGCCAATATGAACAGAAACATATGAACTACTAAACACATTTCTGAGACAGGAGTTAGTTGACTTGATTGACTAACAGTTGTATTTTTTAAATTTAAAAAGGAGACCTGTCAACTGGGGAATTTTTTAAAAAACACTCTGATTTGATGAGCAATGCATGAGACAGTCCCATTTATACGATTGTGAATTTTCTAAGCAGCAAGGATCTGAAGCATGCCTTTTAAAATAGCCAGATAGAAAAATCTTGGTGTGAGCAATTTACACTTGAAGTGACTGTTCTGTCTTTAGAACACTGGGAAAAGTGAGGTGTTTAATGTATCTTCCAGACAATTACAAAGCAGTCCTTGATCAAAACCCTCTGAGAGGGATATTGACAAACCTGTCCAACTGCAAGAATCTCCTGTAGAGAAAATGATCTATGAGATTACCTGCTGGTGGGTTCATGGGTCATATTGTCAATATCTAGAGAAGGATAACAGAAATAAACATTTAGTGTTTGCTATCCTGACATCTATATTTATGGTCCTGGTAAAGCAGTTGGTCAATCAAAACCAGTTAAAGCAATTACAATTTTCCCCAGCTACATGTAAGAGAAAGAAACTGAACTCTTTGTGATGAGAAGTCAATATAGCAAGATAATCCAAAATTGCTTTTTATTCATGTGGAATGAACGTGGTATTATTCTATCTTGACACTTGTAATTGTCTGATTAGACGAATACAGTGAAGATCTATCAATGTAATGAAGTCAAATATTCAGTTAAGATTTTATTTTTTCTTCCCTTCCTACATTGTTTGAGATCCCCCACAGAATTTGGAACAGAATGTTTCTTTCCCTATTGAGTGTGTCTCCTTTCTATTTGGCAAATATTTATTCTTTTATCAATGTTTCAATTGGAACAGCGATGAATGGGTCCATTTTTATTATGACTTGACTCCTGCTTTCAGATAATATAGGTAATGATGTTAGGCATAAAATTAGCTTGGAGATGACATAAATCACTAATTCAAGACAGACTGTTGAATTCCAATAGCAAACTTCTTTGAAGGGGTAAGAAAAGTATAAATGCCAATGTTTGAAGGAGGCTGTGATTTCCAAAATATTGACATAGGGCTTGAAAACCATCTGAAAAAAGATGTGTTAAATTGTAAGTCCTCTAAACCAGGGGTCCTGAACCAGGAGGTCTGTGAGCTTGAATTGGAAAATTCAAAAAAACATTATTCTTGTGGGGCCATGTTGGTGCAGGTGTGATATATTTATTAGATACTACACAATATAGTGTGGGCTTTGTAAGGGGTCCATGGTTTTCACCTGACTGGCAAAGAGGTCTGTGGAATAAAAAAGGTTAAGAAGCCCTGCTCTAAATGGTTAAAAAGAAAACCATGTATAATAAACTGCCATCTGTTTTGCTACACTTGCTCTTCAAATAATTTGATTGGGAGGAAATATATTGTGCTGATTAAGAGCTCAGGCTCTGGAGTTAGGCAAAACTGCCTTTATCCTACTTACTCATTGCATTAACTTACTCAAGTCATTTTACCTCTCAAAGTCTCAGTTACCTCATCTGTAAAGTGAAAATAATTATAAAACCTGCTGAAAATTTTGTTATGAGTTTTAAATTACTTAATCCAAGTAGAGCTCTTGGTACAGATTCTGAATCATAGTAATCACCCAATAATTGTTGGCTAATAATTGTAATTGGAAGGCTAGTTAATATTCTACTCAACAAGCATTTATTTCAAGACTTCTATGTACACAAAAACTAGGAGTGGAAGATAAATAACACATGATCTCTGTCCTCAGTTTAGGGGAGTTAACTCTCATGCTAGCCATTATCTTAGAGGGTAAACAGAGATAAGTATTTGTTTTAGTTTCCTAGGCTGCTCAAAGCAGATAGAATGAAATGGGCTGGCTTTAAACAATGGAAATTTGTTACCTTACAGTTTGAGGCTATGAGAATGTCCAAATCAAGGCATTAGCAAGGTGATGCTTTCTTCCCAAAGACCGGCTACCAATGATCCTTGGCTCCTCTGTCACAGGGCAAGGCACATGGCAGCGTCTGTTGGTTTCTCTCTCCTCTTCCGGGTTTCAATCACTGTAGCTTCTTGCTTCCATGCCTTTCTCTCTTCATTCATCCATTTATAAAGAACTCCAGTAAAAGTTTATAGAACCACCCTGAGCCACACCTTAGCTGAAGCAATCACCAAAAGGTCCTATTCATAACAGGCTTATACCCACAGGAATGGATTAGCTTTAAGAACAAGATTTTCTGGGATACATACAGTTCAAAACCACCACAGTGTTTTAAGAGATACGGTAAGAGTGTAGTTTCTTATTAAGAATACCTGCTTCAATTATCCATTCTCTATCTAGAAGTAGAATGATCTTTGTAAAACATTTCAATATCCTCCCGTTGAACTTAAAACACAAACTTGTAACCTAGGCTATGAGGCTCTGCCTAATCTGGTGTCGAGACCTCATACCCAGCTATTCTTTCCTTCTTTCCCTACAATTCCCCTCCCCTCACCACAGGGCCTTTGCCTCTGTCTCTTCCCTCTCTCTGAACTGTTCCTCATCCCTTGCTGTGTCTAGTTCATTCTCACCCATCCTTCAGGTCTCAGCTCTGATGTCACTTACTGGGGGGCCCTTCCTTAACTTCTTTCACTGTCCATTGCCATTCTAAACCAACGTCTCCAAGATTTTCTCTCGGAATACCCTGTACTTTTCTTTATGGTCCTTAAACATTTCTTTCCATGATTTTTTAAAAAAAATATTGATCTGCCTTATTAGACATAAACTCCTTGAAGTCAGGGACCATAACTGTTTGATCATCATATGCCCAGCTCATAGCACAATACAGTACTCCTGGCACATAGAAGTTGCTTAATAAACATTGAAGAAATGTGTTAAAGGATAATTTTTTTAAAAAAAGAAAAGATCAAATCATGATTCTCATATAGACATAAGATGAAAATGCATTAAATATTTGATTTAACTCATAAGTGAGGGAATAAGGCAGATGTTAAATTCAAAGGAGAAGTAAAATAGATGCATTTCTAGATCAAGAATATTGTAATGAATGTGCAAATGGAGACAAAACTGCCTTCTTTCACAGTGGGGAGAAAGTCAATTGAACTTTCATCTGACAGAATGTTTTTGCATATCTATAGACAAGAATTATTTTGCATTGCAAAATTTTATTTATTTGCAAAAATTCTATTGTAATAGAAATATTCTATTATAATGCATTATCTACATTTTACAGAGTTGTAAAATAGCACAAAGGCAATAGAGGTTTAGAATCAGATAACTCACAAGAGTGTGCTCTAAACAATGCAAAATTCTCCGCTGTAGCACAAATTATTTTTCCTACAAAAATATATAGATAGCTAAAAACTATGGGGACACATAAGAGAGTGAACTTAATTCTTTGTGGGGGAGATTTAAGAAGTCTTCATAAAGGAGAAAGAGTTGAGCTAAGACTTGAAATGTAGATAGAATTTCAGTAATGATGAACCATTAGAGATTTTTGAAAAGAGCTCTATAGAAATCATTTTGTAGCAGTGGATTCTTCCAAGCAAGGTTATAGCCTACGACACAAGACACGTGGCTATTGCAATAGCTCAGGAAAGAAACTACAAGGAAAAGCAAAAGAGCACCCAATGGGAAATGTGAGGCCCTCTATTCTGGTTTTAGTAACAGCACGCATCGTGTGACTTTGGACAAGTTGACAGATCTCTCTGGGCCTAAGCTACCTTCATTGCAAAAATATATACCAGGGGTATGATAGTGAAGGAAAAACAGGCCTGGCGCTTAGAATCTGGTGTACTTATTATCTGGATAAGGAAAAGATGATATCCTAAAGGAACTTCGGAGCTCCACAATCTGTAGTAACAGTGTCCTTCCTAATGCCATTTGGAAATGGAAACAATCATTCTGGCTCTCTGATTGTGATTGTTTATTAAATGAATAAAATAGGGAAGAGATTCCTTATTTCTGATAGCCTTCCAGTAGAGCAGTCAGCAAACGTTTTATATAAAGAATTAAACAGTAAATATTTTAGATTTTGCAGGCTATACAATCTCCATTGCAATATTCAACCTGCTATTATAGTTTCAAAGTAGCCATAGACAATAAATAACCAAATGAACATGACTGTGCTCCAATAAAATTTTATTTATAAAAATAGGAGGTGGGCCAGATTTGACCTGTGGGCCGTAGATTGCTAACACCCACATTAATAGGTGCGTGGCTGGGTATCAATGCAATTAATCAAACTGTGAGGCGATGGAGATTGATGATGATTTAATTTACCTCTGCCCTAAACTGTGCGTTGCACATAAATTCTCAGAAAATATATGGTAAATGATTAAATAAAAAAGGGAATCCTCCCTTGAACTTTCAGAACAGTTTGTAACACTCTTATAGCATTCATCACAAACTACCTGGTATTAGTTACTTATGAACATGTCTTTATTCCTTTTTAGGATCTAAACATAGGGGGTACAGACTGCCATTTATAATCTATTTACTGGCTGATATATAATAGTTGCTAAAAAATGTTTCATGGATGAATGGTTTGTTTTTGTTTTTGTTGGCTTTTTTCGGTTTTGGATTTTTGGTTTCTGTTTTGAATCTGTCTTCTGTGGCCTCCACAACATGCCTTGGTGGATTGAGGACTTCACCTTGAACAAGCTCAATGGCATCTCAGCAGCTTTCTCCAGGTATGAGACCACCTTTGGAGAAGGACACTTGCATGTGATCATTGCTATATGTCTGTTCCTTACCATTCTCCCTACTTTGTGGAGGCTACTCTTGAAAAAATAATTTGCCTTCTTAGGAAATAACCTTTTAATGGTTGACCATGACCCATTTAGCATAATTCAATGCAACATTTGTATATTTTCCCCCTGGGCTGTCCTTTTTGCATTAGTGTCTGAGAGCTTTTATGTAAGGAAGGCACAGTGTTTTCTTGTGGGTTGTTTTATATACACCACAGACAATAAACTGTCAATGAAAAGAAATATCAGATGTATTGAAATTGTATTTTTAAAAATTTTCTCTTATGTCCCTTCCTTTGTGAGACACTAAGCCTCATTTCCTTGCCTATTAACAGTTTTTTCATGAAGTGATTTTTTTTTCTTTTTTTCTCTTTCCTTTTTTTCCCACTTTTAAGTAGCACCAGATGTTGAAAGAAACTTTCTCTGATTGGTGTCCAGAGAAAACAAAAACCATGTATCACTTCAAGCCTGACCTGTACAGGGGAAAATGGACTAAATAAAAGCTGCCAGAATTAAACACACTGCAGATGGTAAAAAAGAAAAGTCTAGAGTAGTATCTTTTTACTCCTTGTGCTTCCATTTATCTCTTGACACCTGATTAAAGAGTTTCTTTTTATTAAGAAGAGAAGTTAGAAAAGATGACAGAGAAGACACAAGAAAATGGATTTTATTTTAGATTCATCTCCTGGCTTATTATATGATCCTAGGCCAGAGTTTACCACAGGGAGATCCACATTCATTCTGTGGGATAGTAAAGGATGTTTTGTGGGAGTTAGGGAGATTTTGTGGCCAAACAAGTTTGTGATACATGGGGTTAAATAAATAAAACAGTAAGCTAACATGCATCTTGAATCTCCAAAGAAATGGAGTTTTAGCCTCAGAATATTTTATAGGACTATTATTCCTTGGCAGACACTTCAAGAAATCCTGTCTCTTAGAAAAAAAAAATAGATTACCTGGAAAAATTAGGTCAATGATGTTTAATAGCATTAATTCTATGATATTCATAAAATGCCACCTAATTGCCTTGCATTATGACACATGGTATGGATGATACCCAATCCTTGATTTCCATTCCCATCGAGTATGTAGTCTAGTTGGAAAAACATAGCAAACACATCTGAAAAGTTATTCAATGGGGCAGTGTCCAATGAATGGCCTGGATAATAATCATTGCACAGTGTTTTTCAAAATGCATAGTGTAGCTTAGAGATACCCTGACTGGCCCACAGAGCCACCTCTAATGGTGAAATGGTTAAAGAAAAAGTCAACTAGAAAGAGTCCACCCCTGATTTAGCAAATAAGATTCCATTTGAAGACAGGATTCAGCTATTGTAACATGTTCAAATTGTTAATATCTACATTCCATTGCCATCCCTGTTCATATCCTCTACCTGTGGAGCATGGCACTCCATTCTACACTTCTGTGAGGCCAAGACTGGAGACTAGACAATCAGGCAAGATAGGAATGGA
>JAQZBX010079118.1:0-14023 GCA_029593785.1 Cabassous unicinctus | reverse complement strand
TTAAAAAAAAAAAAAAAGCTTTATTTTTCCTATCAAAATACTCAAATTATTAGTACCAATTATAGATTATAGATTGTATAGCAATCAGGAGATTCACTGTATCTCACTTATGAAGTTTCTGAACAGCTGATTTTCAAATATTTAATAAATTAAGTATATACATTACCACAAAAAAGGTTGCTGATGTTCTTATTAAGACTTATTAGATTAAATCTTTGATGTCTTTCTTTTTCCAATTTCAGAATCAAATTCCTTTAAACAGAGGTAAATATTAGGCTTAAAGTCATATACATGATCACTATATATGGTTTCAAATTATCAGTTATATCTTGTTTATCAATTACAGATACAGTATTTCATTTCTATATATGTAGAATTTGTTAGTTGTATATGCATTTTCCTATAGATCTATTCAATGGGAATTTAATCAAGTGTCCTTTTTTGGATGGTTATGTTTATTTTTTATTTTTATTATTATTTTTAAAGATTTATTTATTTACTTTGATCCATTTGTGTCCATTTACTGGGCAATTCTCTGTGTCTGTTTCATCTCTTCTCATCCTCCTCCTCCAGTCTTCACCAGGATTCGATCCTGGAGACCTCCGATGTAGGAGAGAGGTGTTCTAGCCATCTGCGCCACCTCGGCTCCTGGTTTTTGGAGCTTTTGGAGCTTCTCGTCTTGTCTCTCTCCTTTTACATCATCATCTTGCTGCCTGGCTCCCGGGGAATGGCGGCTTACCTGCACACCGGCACACAGAGCCTGGCAGCCCACGCGCCTTCTATATATATTTTTTTATTTTACCGGGAGGTCCCGGGGATTGAACCCAGGTCCCTCCATATGGCAGACGGACGCCCAACCATTTGAGCCACATCCGGCCCCCTGGATGGTTATGTTTAATCATGCAAAACTAAAGAAGGAATGAGGAATCAATTCTAATACAAAAACTACCCCCCGCCCCAATTCAGCTTTTCAGTGACTGAAAATATCTCAAAAATATTTTAGCCAGTTTCTTTGGTCTAAAAAATTTACAAGTTCAGTGGGAACCAGGCATTAATTTCAGTATGATTTCTTTTTTTACATTGAAATTTCCTTTACTCCATTCATTTTCTTTTGTTAGCTTGATTAAAACACAACTTCTGAGCTACTATGACTTTCTTCTATTTAAATTCCGTAGGCACTTAGAATTTTTTTTTTTTTTTTGCCTTGGAGGAAAGCTTGTCTTATTTTCTCCACCCAGATGCACTGATTGGCGCCTTCTGCCCCCCTTGCTGCCCTCCCAACCCTGGATGCCTTTCCTGTCCTCCTCCTCCATATTCTTGGGTGGGCAGAAACCTAGGGAGACATGGCCACCAGGCAGCTTGCTACTCTCCTGAAGCACATCTGGGCTTTATATCAGGCCTTTAATTAATCCTCAGTGAAAGCTAAGCTATGACATTTTGACTGGGCAGGCTCCAGTTTTGGACAGGTCTTGATTTATTGCGACTGAGTCTCAACCAACTTTGATTTATTTCAGCTTTGGGGAGGAGGGCAAGCTCTGAACAGAAAAGCACTGTTGAATGCAGAACACGTGATGTCAGGACAGGACCTCCAGACTTGGAAGGTACACATGACAAATGTTCAGAAGGAAACGGCTTCTAATAAAATCGTGTTTTAAAAATCCAAGATTTAAATAACATAAAATTGTACAAAACAGAATAAACTCAATCATGCACTGGAGAAAATGGTTCCTGAAATAGCCGGCTGATTGCAGCAGAGTGGGGAACCCACATCTTATCTCTGGGAAAACAACAAATCCACAATTGGGCATTAGCATTAATCAGGTTCTCATTTGCATTTAGGGGCTCTGCCTAGCAAGGCCCTCCTTCCTGAGAAATGTCTTCTGGAGCAAAGGCTGGCTTTACTGTCTGCCTGCTGGTCAGTGTGGGGGAAATCCTCGAGCAGTCTTCCCTCATCAGCAACAACAAAAATGTTTGGGCTGATTAAATAAGGGCAGATTTCCCAGGCTAGTTTATTTTCCAGGCAGACAGAATAAGTCAAAAGAAGACAAAGTCATTTGCTAAGAAAAAGACAAAGGCATTAGTGAACTGAACGAATGAATTTGTTTCTGTCCTGGAATGATTATTAGCAATGCCATTTCCTGACTGAGCTCTTCACAATGTCTCTGCCCACTACCATGTCCTTGAACACATCACATCTGAGTAGTGACCCCAAACTCCCCACGTGCTTTGCAATTGGCCAGATGATGGAGCACAGACTAATTTCTGGTTAATGCTTCTCTGCCTTGTTCACTGGCCTAGAGTCATGCCTGGCACACAGGAGGGGCTAGGAACACATTTTGGGGTCCTCTATTTTCAACTGCTGGCAAAACTCTTGCTGCTTTCTTACCGGTTGTTAGTGTGAGGGCCTGTGACAGTCCTGTCCCCAATATCACAAGGAACATGTGGCTGACAAAGGAAAAGAGCCAGCAATTGTTAGAGGAAAAGTTAAGTTCCCTAAATGATCAAGGGAAAAGAAGAAAGGGGAGATGAAGGTAGGAAAAATGGCTTGCAAAAGAAAAAAGACGGCAACGAAAGGAAAGTTGGGTGGGTGGGGACATAAAGATATAAAAGATGTACAGAGGTGGCATGGCATAAGAAAGTACAAAGAACACAAGCTTTGGTGAGAGTGACACTTAGATTCAATTCCCATTGCAGCTACTTCCTTGCCATTTGCTCAGGGCAAGTTACTTAACTGAGGTGGGCCTCCTTTTCTTCATTGGCAATTTGGGGTAAAAACACATTTTGCAGGATGTGGTGAAGACCAGAGAAAATGCTGTAAAGGCCTTGCATTCATGGTGCTGGATAAACAGTTGTGGTCTAGGTCCTGCAGAGAGGGAAGAGTTTGTAACTGTGTACCTGTATGCACACACTAACAAGTAGCTATGGGTACGGGAGGATGACCCTACAGGGTGTCTGTGAACATGTGCATCTCTGAGAAGGAATGACAAGGTGGCTGTGAGTACCACCCACCCATTCTCATGTGGAAATTAGAGGTATTCACTGAATCGTTCTCCACAGATCCATACATAATGGCTGTTCCTAAGGATGCATTAATCTTTACCTAAAACCATTAAACGAATAGTGTTTGTGACAAGTGTTACTATAATTGATAGCATTGTGACTAAACTTTAAAGTTTAAATTGATAAGCAGCATTGCCAGTTAATCAGCATGTCTGAACCCTCATGGAAATGCTAACATATTTTAAAACTGGCTTCATAAACAACATGCATCTGTGTATGAACCATTCCTGGAAATAGTCAAGTACCAAAGTTGAAGGGTGCTGAGCCAAGGCTAAGCAAGCTAGCTCCAAGCTGGGGTGAGCGTTGGGCTTTGACATCCACAGAACCCCTGGGATGCTCAGGTACTATCTAGCCCAGACCAAAATGCCAAGTCAACAGTTGAACAATGAAATAGGATTGTTTTGTCACTGAAAGGAGCATATTTTAATTTTTATTGCCCCCCTTTAAACCAAATTCAAAACTATTTGAATAAACTTATTCACTGATTTTGGAGATCAAAACTCTCAAGTCCGTATGATATTCTAGTTTCTCAAAGAGATTGAAGAAGGTGGAAGGCTGCATGGGTGAGAAATGTTGTGTATTCTAAGAACTACACTTGGGAATCCTTGGTCTGTATGCCAGAGGGGTTCCTGCAGCTACAAGCACTGAGTGCTTGTAGCTGAGAGCAGGGGGAGGAAATCAGGGAAGAACCAGGAGCTCTGTACCTCTGGAACTGCCTTCTAATCACGGGGCAGGCTTGGGGGAAGAGGAGACCTGGAAAGAAGTTTCCCTGTTCCTGATGGGTCTGAGGTCCTTCTCACCTATCACTCATTCACACACTAAAACTTCAGACAGCAAAAAAGGGGTCAGAGTAACCCCCTTGTGATGTATCCTGAGCACTGCCCATAAGTGTGCGTTCCATGTCTGCCATGGGAGAGGCAAAGCACAGCTGCTGGTCCCATATTGCTATGATTCCTCATTTTTCTTTGTCAATTTGTGGAGTAGAAAGATAAAAGGTTGAGCGTATTAAAATTTATTTTTAGATTTCAGGGGAAGATGGCTGTGTGGTGTGTGTGTGTGTGTGTGTGTGCGCGCGCGCCTACGTGGACTTTAACCTCACACACATATACTCACCCATATTAAAACAGGGTATGATAGAGAGGGGAAGATGACAAGCTACTGGGGAGTTCTAGCAAATCATTAAGTATGGCAAGGTCCTGTGTACAGATTTTCAAAGCTCAATTCTAAGAGAATTTTAAAAACACAACTACCCACAAACCTAGCACAAAGCAATATAGTGTGATCTATGAATACTTTAAGAGAAGTTTAAGAAATGAAAAACCTGATCCATACATTGGGCCAGTAAAGGAATAAAATAAGGGAGGCAATCTGAACTCTCCTGGGAATGATCTACCTTGAAGGACTCTTTTAACAAAAGTAGGTGAACATTTTACTTGCAGGACATAGTATATTTATTTTCCCAGATGAGCAGCCCAGCAATTTCATAAAGAACATGTCAGTGACTCATACAATATTACAAAGCAAGTCTGCCATAACAATAACATGAAGCTTTCCTCTTTGAAGTCAGCTTGGCCTCTATGGAGTTGACTTACGTTTTACAAACACACACACACACACACACAAAGTCAATTCATATGGGGTTATAAATAATATATTGTATGCCAATATTTTAGATAGAATAATCAATAAATGAGCTAAACCATATTTATGAAATTTTCTTACATTTTTAAATTTAAAAGTCTTACCTAGGTGTCTCTTTGCCAAGTAGTTTACAAGTGTTTACCAGTTTTGTTCTGAATTTCTACTGTTAAAAATATTTATTGGTATCAAAAAATTTTCTTTGAGGTACTTGCGAGAAGATGGCAGACTAGAAAGACACGGGACTCTCTTCTCTCCCAGAAAGAGAGCTACAGGACAGGCAGAAACGGCCTGGAAAAAAATCTTCTAGGGTTTAGGACACTAGGGGAAGACTGGACACCGCCTGGAACACAGAAGGACAAAGGAAAAGAAATGCAAAAGCAAAACTGTGAGATGACAGCCTCAGCTGCTACTGCCTACAATCTCCCTCACACTATAGACACTTTTGAATTCTCAGTCCTCGGGATCTGCAGCTACAGACAAAGGAGGCCCCAGCGATCCACCTTCCCAGGAAATTGAAGAGAAAGGGACAGAGCCTAGGGCTGATTCAGCTTGTGACCCAAAAATCTGATCTGCTGTATCCCACAGCTCTTCTAGGCTGAATGGGGCTGTGCCATTGTTTGCCTCAGGAGCAGACATGGGGCTAAAGAGATCCGAGCCTCTCAATCTCCCTCTCTCCTGACCAGGACTGATTGTTGAGGGTGCAGAGGGGAGTGGAATTATTTCCTACCCGGGAAAGGGAGGGGGCTGCCATCAAAGGTTGGAGAACTGCCTCTGAGAAAGTTTGAAATACAAGGCTCCTAGCCTCCAGGCAGGATTCTCTATCACATTGATCCAGTCTGAGTTGCAGCAAACACACTCCAACCAGGCATTGAAATGAGAGGGCTGCCAAAGAGTGCCATCTGCTGACAGACCAAAGAAGTGCAATAAGGAAATTAAAATAAGAGGCTTTTTCTGGCCTCTACATCCTCCCTCCCCAAGGCCCTAGAAAGTGTTTTTGCAACCCATTACTGTATTCAGGGTCCAAACTTGAGCAACTAACAGCGACAATCCTAAAGACCCAGAACAGAATGAACCAAGAATCAAAGAACAGCAGTAACACACAGCCTCCTGCCACTAAAACCCTAGAAATGAGAGAGAAATTGAGCATCAGAGAAAACTCACCACCCTAATCAGCTGCCTAGACATCAGCAAAAAATTACAAGCCATACCAAGAAAATGGAAGAAATGGCCGATGCAAAAGAGTATATCAAAGCCCCAGAAGAGACGCAAGATTTGAGACAACTAATCAACGAGATGCACACAGATTTCCAAAATCAAATTAATGAATTGAAAGACAATGTAACTAAAAAGATAAAGAAGACATTGAGTTAGCAATGTCTTTTAAAATTTAAAAGTCTTACCTAGGTGTCTCTTTGTCAAGTAGTTTACAAGTGTTTACCAGAAGACATTGAGTTAGCACAAAAAGGAATTGAGTTAGCACAAAAAGGAATTTGAAAACCTGAGTAAAAAGGTAACAGAGCTCATGGGAATGAGAGACACAATATATGAGATTGAAAAGACATACAACAGCAGACTCAAAATGAAAGAAGAAAGAATAAGTGATACCAAAGAGAGATCAACTGAAATTGAAGATAGAAATGAACAGAGAGAAAAAAGAATGAAAAAATTGAGCAGGGGCTCAGGGAGTTGACGGATATCAGGAAACGCAACAACATAAATGTCATGGGAGTTCCAGAAGGAGAAGAGAAGGGAATAGGGGCAGAAAGAGTATTTGAGGAAATAATAGCTGAAAATTTCCCAACTATCACGAAAGAAATGAACTTACATGTCCAAGAAATGCAGTGTACCCCAATCACAATAAGTCAAAATAGATTTACTCCAAGACAAATAACTACTCAGAAGGCCAAACGACAGAGATAAAAAATTTCTGAGAGCAGCAAGGGAGAAGCAAACCATCACATACTTGGGAAACCCAGTATAACTCAATGCGTATTTCTCATCAGAAACCATGGAAGCAAGAAGACAGTGGTATGATACAATTAGGATACTGAAAGAGAAGAACTGCCAGGTGAGAATTCTTTATCCAGCAAAATTGTCCTTTAAATATGAAGGTGAGTTTTAAAAAGTCAGAAACAAACAGAATCTAAGAGAGTTCGTTAAAAAGAATCCACCTTTGCAGGATATATTAAAGGAAGCCTTGGAGCCTGAAAGAAAAAGACAGGAGAGAGAGGCTTGGAGGAAAGTACACAAGAAAGAATAGCAGAAAGGATAACCAAAAGAGTAAAAAGACAGATGAAAATAAGATATGACATATGAAAACCAAAGAATAAAATGTGGAAGTAAATAATGCATTCACAGTAATATCATTGAATGTGAATGGATTAAACTCCCCAATCAAAAGATACAGGCTGACAGAATGGATTAAAAAACATGAGCCATCCACATGCTGCTTACAAGAGACTCACCTTAGACCCAGGTATACAAACTGGCTGAAAGAAAAAGATTGGAAAAAGATATTCCATGTAAACAGTAACCAAAAAACAGCAAGAGGAGCTATACTACTATCAGACAAAACAGACTTTAAATGCAAAAAAGTTAGAAGAGATACAGAAGGCCATATATAGTAATAAAAGGGACAATCCACCAGGAAGAAATAACTGTCATAAATATCTATGCACCTAACCAGGGTGCCCCAAAATACATGAGGCAAACTCAGGCAAAAGTGAAAGAAGAAATAGACATCTCTACAGTAATCATGGGAGAATTCAACACACCACTCACATCATTAGATAGTAAAACTAGATAGAAGATCAACAAAGAAACAGAGAACTTGAACATTATGATTAACGAGTTAGACCTAACAGACATATACAGAATACTGCACCCAAACTCAACGGGTTATACATTATTCTCAAGTGCTCATGGATCTCTCTCCAAGATAGAGCACATATTAAGTCACAATGCAATTCTCAATAAATATGAAAAGACTGAAATTATACAAAGCACCTTCTCAGATCATAATGGAATGAAACTGGGAATCAGTAATAGACAGGAAAGAGATAAATTCACAAATGCATAGCAGCTGAACAACACACTAAACAAATACTTGCAAATCGAATCTAACAGCATATCAAAAGATTTATACATCATGACCAAGTGGGGTTTATTTCTCATATGCAAGGCTGTTTCTTTTTTCTTCTTCTTCTTTTTTCAAATATATTTTTATTTATTTTTAAAAGATACTTAGATTACATAAAATGTTACATAAAAAAATATAAGGGATTTCCATATGCCCCATTCCCCACACCTCCCACTTTTCCCCACATTAACAACTTCTTTCATTAGTGTGGTACACTCATTGCAATTGATGAACACATTTTGGAGCATTGCCACTAAGCATGGATTATAGTTTACCTTGTAGTTTACACTCTCTCCCACTAATTCTGTAGGTTATGGCAAGATATATAATGGCCTTTATCTATCATTGCAATGTCACTCAGGTCAATTCCAAGTCCTGCAAATGTCCCCATACTGCAATTCTTTTTCCTTCTCCCTGACTACAGCACATCCAGCAAGGCTGTTTCAATGTAAGAAAATCAATTAACATAAAACACCACATTTACAAATTGAAGGAACAAAACCACATGATCATCTTGCATGATACAGAAAAAGCATTTGAAAAAATCCAGCATCTTTTCTTGATAAAAAACACTTTGAAAGACAGGAATACAAGGAAACTTCCTCAATATGATAAAAGACATATAAGAAAAGCCCACAGCCAACATCGTACTTAATGGGGAAAGGTTGAAAGCTTTCCCTGTAAGATTAAGAACAAGACAAAGATGTCCACTGTCACCATTGTTATTCAACATTGTGCTAGAAGTTCTAGCTAGAGCAATTAGGCAAGAAAAATGAATAAATAAAAGGCATCTAAACAGGAATAGAAGAAGTAAAATGCTCACTATTTGCAGATGACATGATCCAATATTTCTGAAATTTCTACAACAAAGCTAAATGAGTCCAGCAAAGTGGCAGGGTACAAGATCAATACGTGAAAATCAGTAATGTTTTCATACACTAGTACTCAACAATTTGAGGAGAAAATCAGGGGAAAAGTCCCATTTACAATATCAACAAAAAGACTCAAATACCTAGGAATCAATTTAATCAAAGAAGTACAGGAACTATATACATAAAACTACAAAATGTTAGGTCACAAGTGAGGTCTCAATAAATTTAAAAAGACTGAAATTATAGAAAACACTTTCTCTGATCATAACAGAATGAAGCTGAAAATCAATAATAGACAGAAAAAGGGAAAATTCATCAATATATGGAGATTAAACTATACAATCTTAAATAATCAGTGGGTCAAAGAAGAAATTCCAAGAGAATTCAGCAAATATCTTGAGATGAATGGAAATGAGAACACAACAAAACCTATGGAACAATGCAAAGGCAGTGTTGAAAGGGAAATTTATAGCTCTCAATGCTTACATTAAAAAAGAAGAAAGAGCTAAAATTGAAGATCTAACTGCACACCCGGAGGAACTAGAAAAAGAACAGCAAACCAATCCCAAACCAAGACAAAGGAAATAAATAGTAAAAGTCAGAGCAGAAATAAATGAAATTTAGAACAAAAAAATAATAGAGAGTATCAACAAAACCAAAAATTGGTTCTTTGAGAAGATCAACAAAATTGACAAACTCTTAGCTAGACTGACAAAGACAAAAAAGAGAGAAGATGCAACAAAATAAAATCAGAAATGAGAGGGGGGACATTATCACTCACCCCACAGAAAGAAGAGAGATCATAAGAGGATACTATGAACAACTGCACACCAAAAAACTAGACAATGTAGAAGAAAGGGACAAATTCCTAAACACAGGAACAAACTACACTGACCCTAGAAGAACTAGAAGACTTTAGCAAACCAATCACAAGTACTGAGGTTGAAGCAGTCATCAAAAACCTTGCAAAGATGAAAAGCCTAGGACCAGATGGCTTCACAGGTGAATATTCATTCAAACATGATCTAATACCAATCTTGCTCAAGCCCTTCCAAAAAACTGAAAAGGAAAGAACAATACCAAACTCTTTCTCTGAAGCCAACATCACGCTAATACCAAAACCAGATAAAGATACTACAAAAAAATAAAATTACAGACTCTAATTAACATAGATGCAAAAATCCCCAAAAGAATACTTGCAAACCAAATCCAAAAGCACATTAAAAGAATTATACACCATGATGAAGTGGGTTTTATCTCAGCTATGCAAGGGTAGTTCAACAGAAGAAAATCAATTCGTGTAATAGACCACGTTAATAAACTGAAGAAGAAAAATCACATGATCTTGTCAATTGATCCAGAAAATGCGTTTGACAAAATACAGCAATCTTTCTTGATAAAAACACTCCAAAATATAAGAATAGAAGGAAGTTTTCTCAACATGATAAAGGATATATATGAAAAAACCCACAGCTAGCATTGTACTCAATGATCAAAGACTGAAAGCTTTCCCACTGAGATCAGGAACAAGACAAGGACACCCACTGTCACCACTGTTATTCAATATTGTGCTAGAAGTTCTAGCTAGAGCAATAAGCCTAGATAAAGAAATAAAAGGCACCCAGATAGGAAAGGAAAAAGTTAAACTTTCATTATTCACTGATATGATCCTATAACTAGAAAATCTTGAAAAATCCACAACAAAGCTATTAGAATTAATAGATGTGTTCAGCAAATGACAGGATATAAGATTAACATGCAAAAATCAAGAGCATTTCTATATAGTAATGATGAGCAATTTGAGGAGGAAACTAGAAAAAAAATTCAATTTACAATAGCGACTAAAAGAATCAAATATTTAGGAATAAACTTAACCAAGGACATAAAGGAGCTATTCAGAAAACTATAAAACACTGTTAAAAGAAACTGAAGAAGACTTAAATAAATAGAAGGGCATTCTGTGTTCATGGACTGGAAGACTAAATATCATTAAGATGCCAATTCTATCTAAACTGATTTACAGATTCAATGCAATCCCAATAAAGATCCCAACAGCCTTTTTCCTTTTTGCAGAAAATGAAAAGCCAATTATCAAATTTATTTGGAAGGGTAAGGGGCCCCAAATAGCCAAAAATGTCTTCAAAAAGAAGAACGAAGTTGGAGGACATAATACTTAGTCACTGCGGTAAAAATAGCATGGTATTGACATCAAAACAGATACATTGACCAATGGTACCAAATAGAGAATTCAGAAATAGATCCTCACATTTACAGTAAAGAGACTTTTGACAAGCCTGTCAAGCCCTTCCAGCTGCAGCAGAACAGTCAATTCAACAAATGGTGCTGGGAGAACTGGATATTCATAATCAAAAGAAAGAAAGAGGACCCATACATCACACCTTATACAAAAATTAACTCAAAATGGATCAAGGACCTAAATATAAAAACAACAACCATAAAACTCCTAGAAGAAAATGTAGGAAAATATCTTCAAGATCTTCTGGTGGCAGTAGTTTCTTAAACCTTACACCCAAAGCATGAGCAACAAAATGAAAAATAGATAAATAGTAAGGGTTTAATATTCATGATATATAAAGAGATACTACAACTCCACAATATAAAGACAAACTACCTGATTAAAAAATGGGCAAAAGACTTGAATAGACATTTGTCCAAAGAAGAAATACACATGGAGATAAAACACATGAAAAAAAATGTTCAAAATCATTAGCTATTAGGGAAACACAAATCAAAACTACAATGAGATATCATTTTATACCTATTAGAATGGCCACTATTAAAAAAGACAGAGAACTACAAGTGTTGGATAGGATGTGGAGAGACAGAACACTTATTCACTATTGGTGGGAATGCAGAATGGTACAGTCACTGTGGAGTACTGTTTGGCAGTTCCTAAGGAAGTTGAATATAGATTTGAAACGTGACCCAGCAATACTACTACTAGGTATATACCCAGAAGAACTGAGAGCAGTGACATGAACAGACATCTGCACACCGATGTTCATAGTAGCATTATCCATAACTGCCAAAAGATGGAAAGATCCCAGGTGTCAATTAACTGATGAATGGATAAACAAATTGTGTATATACATGATGGAATATAATGCAGCAGTAAGAAGAAATGAACTTGTGAAGCATATGACAACATGGATGAACCTCGAGGACATTATGTTCATTGAAGCAAAACAGACACAAATGGACAAATACTGTATGACTGCACTATTCTGAACTAAATACATTGTATAAACTCATGAAGTTAATAAGTAGAATATGGATTACCAGAAAATAGAATGAGGGTAGAGAATGGAAAGCTAAGGGTTAATCTGTGTAGAATTGGTAAAAAGGTTGTTTGTAAACTTTGGAAATGAATAGAAATGGCAAAAGCACATCATAGTGTTTGTAACTTGCAGAGCTATTATATGGGTATGACAGTGGTTGAAAGGGAGTCTAAGGACATGTATGTTACTTGAAAGAAAGCCAAAAAATGTGATGAGACTTACAGTGAATCATCGTGAAATACGAATATGTGTAATGTTGCATATATAAGACTGTTTTTACAAAATATAAGTGCAAATAAACTAGAAAGATAGAAACAGAATAGCAGCTGTGTATGGCAGGGAAGCATAGAGAGATTGAGAGGTTATGAGTTTTTTTATTATCAGAATGAAGAAAATGTTTTAATAACAATTGAACTGATGAATGCACAACTATGTGATTATACCAAACACCATTGATTGTACACTTTGGATGGGTTTATGCTTTATTAATATGTATCAATAAAATTGATTTGTTAAGGAAAAAAACCAAGCACTTCTCAATATACTTATTCTGATAATGAATTTAAATCCTCAAACAGAACGCTTGGCAATTTAAAGCATGAATTTTTGTTCTTCTGTTTCAAAGATTCTAAAAGAGATATGAGAAAGTATGAACTTTACCATGACTATTTGCTCACAGATAGTTGGAAATGTTTTGCAATGATCTGCAATATTGTTTCTTCAACTTTTTAAATAACAAAATATTAGAGCAGAACTTCAGGTATCAGGAATCCTGAGTTAAAATCCTAGGTTTGCCCCTGACTAGTGGCCAACCATAAAGGCAAGCTATTTATCCCTAGTGGAGTTAGAATATCCACATCTCAGGAATGAGGATAATCATTCAAAATTGTTCAGGAAACTGCTATGAAAAAAGACGTCATGTATGTGCAAAGAATTACATGGATCCACCTGAAAACTTGGGCAAAAAGCTCTGTTTATCCCTTTAGGGTATTAGTCACACCAGTAAAGTTATAAATCTTTAATTATTTGTATTAGTGCCACAAAGAATAAAAACAGCACACTTCGATGAAGTTCTATTTAAACAGACTTTTGGATTTTGTAACTAGTGAAGTTTGGCAGTCTTCAAATTTAGTGGGAAAACCAAAGGTGCAGCTAAAACACTCACCACAATTAAACGGATTCTTAGTCTGAAGATGCAAGACTTAATTTTTTTCCCCCAGAATACCACTTAACAATTGAGATTCCACCTACTTCTGAATTATTTGGTGGGGGTGGGGGTGGGGGAAGAGAACTATAAAGAATCTGTCTAGTCTAAAATAGACCCAAAGATACATACTCTGTTCTTATGGTTTAACGTATCTCAATAACTAGATTCTTTCTTAAGATCTATTCTTAAAAAATTCTGGGATTCTCTGGATTGCAAAAGGATCTTGCTCTGAGGTTTAAGCTGTTTTCCTTTTAACTGGCGCCCCTGGTTGTCATGGTGATTCTTGAGTCACTGCTTTTTCCCAAGGACAGCTTATATTCCAGAAGTTTGAAGTTGTCTAACTGTGCATGGTGACAGCCACAGGTACCCCCAAAACTCCCAGAAAACTCTCACTCTGGGAGAAGATTAGGAGAAAGCTTTCTGCTGGCTCCTTGACCTGTGCAGGGATTGCTGGCTGTGATCCTATATGCTAAAGAGTAGGGATGAGGTCAATGTCACTGATGTGCAAGTTCCTTGATCATTACAGAGAATAATGACACAAACTGCTTATCCATCGCACAAGCCTCCAGGCTCTCTTCTCAAGTGTGCCTTTCTTCGGGATTCTACCTATCACAATAGGTAAGAATGCTGGTTTTACAACATGCAGCTCTGTGCATAAGAAAACATGCTTTATATCTAAAAGATACAGAATCCCATTGCATGTCCCCTACAGTAGACATTAGTTTGAAATGTGGCCTGCATACAGCTAATGTATGTTGAGATGAGCTATAATATAAAATAAAGACTGGATTTTGAAGGCTTAGTT
>JAQZBX010079117.1:0-14028 GCA_029593785.1 Cabassous unicinctus | reverse complement strand
CCCCCCCCCCCCCCCCCCGCCTCCTGTAATCTGATCTACTGAACTTTCCCTCCCTCACTCTGATCTAGTCACACTGACCTTCATACTGACCTTGAACTCATGAAGCTCATTTCCACTGTGGGGCCTTTGCACGGCTATTGCCTCTGCCTGGAATGTTCTTTTCTCAGTAAACATGGACTGCACCCTCATATTCAGATATCTGCGCAGACGATGTCATCAACTCCTAGATCCATCCCTCCCCCATGACACCTATGTTCTTTATTCATGTTTTTTTGTCATAGCACTTATCACTTTCAGACATTATATTACTTTTGCTTGTTTCTCTAAGTCCCATACTAGAACATTCCATGAGAGCAGTGACTGCCTGATTATCTTTAGTGCTGTGTCCCCTAGAACAGCACCTAGCACTTAGTCAAACCTCAACAAATATCTGCCAAATAGCAAATAAGTGAACAGGTTGATTAATCTAGGGTAAAACAACTAGTAAGGAAGCACATTTAGATGTGAGGATGCTGCCCATCAGGAGCCAAGCTGTCGGCGTAAGGCAGCTTACCATGTTTGTCATCCTGCTGAGGCCCCTGAAGAGCGCCCTCAGCTGAATCTTGAAGCAGCCGTGGTGGTGGTTATAAAGCCGCCGAAGCACAGACGTAGCCCTGCAGAAGGTTTCATCCTCAGTTGTGTTCTAGAAAGAGAAATACCACAGATAGCCATGTGCTATTTCTATTTAAAACACAGGAGAGAGATTTTTCTTTTTGTTTCTTCCTTCCAGGAGGACAACTGGAGGTGAGTTTGCACATCTTTGGATCAAGTATTCAAGGCCTCCTGCCACTTGAATGAAGGCTGCTTGTGACAGTCATAAACCTCTGTGAACAACCTCTTCCAATTCCCTGCATATGCAGCAACCTCCCAGTTTCTTTTCCCTAGAAGGGTTTTGCCGAAAGGGGCTCCAGCTACTTTTAGACTTAATTTTGAACACAGAAGTAAAACTCTCTCTCTCTCCTTTACTAGTGATAAATTTGAGATCAACCAGGAGTGTATTGTCATGGATTTGGGAGCAGGTTGGAGATGGCAGAGACGCAGGGCACTAACAATTGTGCGGCGTGTACGCTCTAGGGACCAAGCACTATGCCCCGCATTCTACTTACATGTCTTTTGAGACCTGTCAATAGTCGTGTACAGTGGGCTTTGTTATCCTTATCTTATGGGTGAGAAAACTGAGGTGAAAGATAAGCTGTGTGAATAAAGACCCCCAACTAGGTAAGTGACTGAGTTAGGATCTGAATGCAGAACCATCCGTCTCTACAGCCCATGTCACTTTTTTACTCTTCTTTCTGTGGAAGATGCTCACATGAGCTTAGTCTGATTCTGTTTTCTTTCATTCTTACAAGGTTTTAAAATTGAGATTTTCCTGGAAATCACCCATGTTTGTTGAATAAACAAATGCCCATCCTTTGGCCTGACATTCTCCATTTAACCCTGTCTGTGCAGATGAGACATTTCCCTCTACAGATGTGCACCCTTTCTGGGGACATTGGGCCTTGGGAGGGGAAATGTACAAGTGGGGAGCAGCTCTTGCTTGGGGACCTGGGAAAGGGCTGGCGTGAGTCTGAACCAGGCCCGGGGTGTGCTTTCATTTTCCACTAAAGACACAGAGCCCGGAGAGTGGTCTTAGCTTGAGCCCAGTCCGGCCCGGACAGCTATTGGGCCTCCCCTAGGACATGCTCTGGTCTCTTGCTACTCAAAGCGTGGTCTGTGGGCCTGCAGCAGGGGCAACGCCCATTTTAGAAAGACAAGCTCTGGCTCCTCCCCCCACCTACTGAATCAGAGTGGACACTAACAAGATCCGCAGGGGCTTCATGTGAGAAGCACTGTCCAGGCAGTTTTAAAGTTTGTAGAGTTATGTAGACTTTAAAAAAAAAACTCATTATAAAGGTAATATGTGTTTGTTATAAAAGTAATATGTATTCAACAAAAATGAATTTACTCATTATCGCACCACCAGAGATAACTACTGTATATTTTGGTAAATATCTTCCCAGGTTTTTGGTTTTTTTTTAATGGGATTTTTTTTTTTTTTAAGGAGGTACCAGGAACTGAACCCAGGACCCCTGTACTTGGGAAGCAGGTACTCAACCACTTGAGCTACATCTGCTCCCCACAAGTTTTTTAATACTTTTTTTTTTTAAAACTAAGGACCAACTTCAGATACTGTTTTGTATCTTAGTTTTTTTTTTCAAACTAAGGACCAACTTCAGATACGACTGGCATTTTCTTAAGTCATTCCATAGTATTTAACAAAAGGGTCCTGAGAGCTTCATAGCAACCCATCACATATTTGTACCACAATTTATCTAGTCACTCTCCTTGTACACAGTTTTTGTTTCTGTAAATAATGCTGAGTGAATGATCCCCTTTGTAAATCCTTGTGTTCATCTCATTTCTTTAGGCTAAATTCTAGACGCGCAATTCATATTTTAAGGGTTTTCTAGGAGGATCTAGAGTCAGGCTGAGGGACCAGCATCCCAGATCATGAAAGCATCCCCTTTTCCCCTGTGGGGCTTGGTGGTCCATGGGCAGGGCCTTTGGAAGGACATGCACTGAATGAACTGTCTGAGAATCCCTCCAGGTCTCTCATCCTAGTTGGAAATTTGTGGTGCCAGGATCCCTGGGCCCTGGAAGTCAAGAAACCTCATGTAAATCCCCATCCTCTTCGGGCTTTGCAGGTGACTAGAGGTAGTGAGGACAAGCTAGAAGGCAGTTGCTCCCTGTGTATTCAGATGTCGCTGTACACCCGTGCTGCTGTATGAGAACAGTGACATTCAAGAAGGCCAAAAGGAGAAGAGCGTCGTGAGACTCTTCTGAAACATTGGCTTGGAGCCCAGAAATTAAACTGCCTCTTAATTTTGAGCAGTATATGACCATAGTATAACATAGGGGGGGAAACCCTCTAAAAATATTTTTCAAAGGATGTTCCAAAGGTAATTAGATAGGAATTGAAAAGAGTCTGCAGCAAATAGAAAATCTTTTAAGAACTAATTCTAAAAGCAATTTTAGTAAAAGGCCTTAAAAGTTTAGTTCCATTGATATTGCAGCAAAAGAATGTCACGCCATATCGCCCTTTGCTTCTTGCCCAGGTTGCTTTCATCCGCTTGTCCAGCTCTGGCTGCCACACCTAGACAGCCTAGCAGGCCTCGCAGTTCAGAACTGTTTGGGAAAAGGGGACTCAAAAGGAGGACTCAGGCCCATGCCAGAAGGAAGCTTATCCCTCACTGGAATTTCAGGCAGCAGCAGAACTCCATCTGGGAGTTCCTTCTGTGCAGTGACTCTTAGAATTCTAACTTGATTCCTGACTAGCCTCCTTTAGGGCTATAAAAGTCCAGTTCCAAGTGTGTTGCACTCATCTCCAATTCTGCCCAAATTTGGTCAACCAATGCTATATATGAGAAAACCCTTTACTTTGACTTAAAAACAAAGCCAAACAAAACTGTTTGAAGGTCAATCTAGAGTGCTCTGAAAAAATTGTGAACTTTAGCTCTTTTTGGTAACTAGGAAATACCTCCTCCAGCTAATAGTCCACCCAAGAAATTCTCCATAGACCAGTCAGCTTGTTGGCTTTCCACCCTGCTCTTCCTCAGACTGCATTAATTTCACAGAAACCTGGGGAAGTGTTACCTATGAAGCCCAGGATTTAGAGCAGCACATCCTTTCCAGCAATTACCAAGAGCCGGGGGCTACCCTCGTGAACAGTTTGGAGATACTGGAATTCACAATCCCCAAAATAAATAAAATTAATACCTGGATTTTGGAAAGTGTTCATCTTTAGGGAACACAAAGAAGTGACTTTTCCTTCCACATACCACCTTTGTGGTTTTTTGAAAACAACAACCTTTTCTAGTTTTGAATTATTCCAATAGATAAGTAAGCAGTGCTGAGTCTTTGAGGGCAAGAAAAGAATGGAAGAATGAGATTGTTAATTCGGGAGAGACAGAAGCAGTCTGGGTGAAGGCACAGGACGGAGGTAAGAGTGAAGGGACACATGGAGGGAGGGAGGTGCGTGAGGCCTGAGAGAAGAGGGAGGCCAAGAACTGGAGGAAAACAGTGAGCTGGGTCTGGGGAGGCCGGGCCTGGTACCACTGGGTGGGGGAACTGGCTCTTCTAGGGGCAGCACAGCAGGGGTCACCCACAGGCTTGTAGGGTTTGATTATTCCCAACCACTAGCCCCCTCCTTAAAATCACTGCTTCTCTACAGGGATTAAAGTCTTTCCTTTAATCAAGAGTTATGTCATCTTAAAATAACACTTTCCACTAACTTAAGAGTTGGATTCCAACCAACCTTCAAAAGCACTTCCGTATCTTCGGATGTGGAAACTGAGACAGAGAATTAGGGAGACTTGTAGAGGCCACACAGCAGGCTAATGGGAAAACTGGGGCTAATACCAAGTGCTATCTGGTTTCCAGATCCCAGGCATTTCCTCCTGGGTCAGTTCGTAGTGAGCTGGGCCCTTCCCTTGGCTTCACTAGGGCCCTGTCAGCAGTGTGGTGCCCCCTCTGGCTTCTAGTAGGTACGGTCTGGGTGGGAAGGATTGGAGATTTTATGCACACACACACACACACACACACATCCATCCACATATATATACATATACAAAGTACAATTTATATTTATGTATTGCATAATATATGCTTATATAATATATGTAAGTATTATAGAATATATAACATATAATAAAGTTTTGTCTTTCAGAACCTTATCCTGTATCACATCCCTGGAATAACCTTTGATCAAAACAAGATAGCCCAGATTAAGGCCTGAAGAACAGTTTTCCTCACCGAGTAGGCTGTTCCGTGGCCTGGGTGCTGGGTGTGTCCCTGCCCAACAACCAGCGCTCCACTCCTGGCCAAGTCACCTCCCTCAAGTGCACGTGGGAAGCAGGTGGTTAGGAGACCCTGGTAAATTGAGGCTTTGGGGCTTTCATTCTCAGTCGTGTGTTTCCATGAAAACAGGAACTGAAGTGCTCAAAGCTATTGATATGGCTGTAGTCATGTGTTTGTCAGAGAAAACTCACTATCAGCTGTCAAATCTATCTCCTCCCACCTCAGATAGAGGGGCGGGGGTGAGACAGCTCGGGAGCTGAAGGCAAGATGGCCGAGCAGCCAAGCAGGGATGAGCTGACCCCATCCAGCAGGTCGGTTCCGGACCAGGCTGCAGGGGAATTTGGGAGGACAGAGCACGCTGGGGGTCTCTGGACAGCCGTCCCCAGAACCCCAGGGGCTGTTAGGTGACCCGGCTGCCGGAAAGGAGGGCCTCTGTCCCTTCTCTGTTGCCATAGGAAGTCTCCTAGACAAAATGAAAGCTTCTTCAACCTGTAATCTCAATATCTGCTTTTTTGTGAGAGTATTTGGTTTTTTCAGAAATGTATGGGCCAGAAAATTTCTCTCACTCAACAGGTATTTATTGAGTGCCTCCTGTGTTCTAGGTACTATAGCAGAGGCTGGGTAAAATCCTAAATAGCTTTTTCCTGACCAGGATCTGAATTAGGATTTATATAACCCGGGAGTTCTGTTACACATCCAAATTGAGTGAGACTGGAAGCACCAAGACATGCTTGAGATTAAAGAGCAGAATTCTCATTCTTTGAAAACATTTAACATCTTATAATGAATTTGGGCCTGCTCGTTCTCCATTAAAGAAGTTTCTTGTTCAACTGGATGGCTCTCCTCTCCCAAGTCACCCAAAGCACACCACGAGACAGCTACTTACCTTCTGGGCCGCAAAGGCATCTGCTACAGTCAACTCGGTGCACGCATGCTTGGTCCAGGCAGGAACGGGAGAGTGGGGGACAGCGTTAACCTCCAACTGCACAGAGTAATCCTTGATGAGTATCTCTGACCCCCTCAAACTGAGAAAACGTCCTACAATCCCTCAGAGAAAGGTGCTGGGGGAGAAGTCTCAGCTGTGCGCCCTGCCCTGCCACCAACCACCAACCACCAACTTCTCCAGATGTTATGTACTTATTGTCTAAGGAATATCCACAGTATTGCCAGAGCTCACCAGAACATCTGGAGAGATGGTGCCAGATAGCGGCAACTCACCGTTTTCTCTGTGAGGTTGTTCAAAATTTGGATGGTCTCTGGTAAGGCGTTATCACATTTGTGTCCGTGGACAAAGTCGCTGGTACACACTAGAAGGCAGAGCAGGGTTGGAATCAGCTGGAAGGTGAGACCCATTAATAGATCTCTATTTGCAGTGAAAAGTTTAGACAATTAGTTTACCAGGAGAAGCTAACAATGCAATTCTGACAGAGATATCTCTATATATAGATTTAAAATTGCTGAAACCAAGGGAAAATGGGTTTACATTGGAAATATTCATTTCACCGGGTTGTCAGTATTTTGGGGCCAATCAGCATCTCTCTTCCAGGAGAAAAAAATGCCTCACAGAAACAGGTAAAATTTTCCTGTGAAATCAGACCAATAGGAAAATGAAACCTTTTTTTAAATTAACTACAAAGTTTCAGCATAGGAAATTACACCATAATTTGCTCTTTAGATTAATCTTATCAGCTTGGGGCTGCTGCTGGCTTTTTACTTTGCGTAGAAGGAAGAAGCCACAGGTGTCCGAATTTGTTTGAGTGCAGTCCTCCTGGGGAAAGATAGAGTAATATCAAGAAAGTTTGACTTGAATAGTATTTTAACCTGGCTTCTTCCAAGTATGCGTGGCATCTTAGAAACTCTCCTGTCATGGAAAAGCCGAGCTGGGGTTCTTTCACTGGGAGGAAGTAAAGCGACGGGCTCTGGTTCCCTCCTGCTCCCAGCACTCAGGCGTGCCCCTCCGCCAGGTTTAGGTCTTTGGGCAGGTGTAGGAGAAGGGCAGGTAACGTCAGGTGGAGCCTAGGTGGAGGCACAACAGCAGGGCCGTGAGATGCTTAATGATAGGGATGCCCTAGGCAGGGCTTGTCTATTCCAAGGTTTCAGAAATGATCCCTTCCCCTCCCTTTATTTATTATGTTAGTTAATTTTTATGTATTTTTTAAATTAGAGAAGTTGTAGGTTTACAGAAAAATCATGCAGAAAATACAGAGTTCCCTTATACCCCCACTCCACGCACAGTTTTCCCTGTAACACTGCCTTAGTGCGGTACCTTTGTTACAACAGATGAATCAATATTATTATAATCATACAATTAACTGTCATCCACTGTTTACATTAGGGTTCACTCTGTGTGTTGTATGGTTCTGCGGGGTTTTAAAATTTTTTATTCTGTTAATGTATATACAACCTAAAATTCCCCCCTTTAACCACTTTCAATTATACCGCTCAGTGCTATTAATCACATTCACAATGTTGTGCTCCTGTCACCACCATCCATTGCCACAGCTTTTCATCACCCCAAACGGAAACCCTTTTAAATGGAACTTAAATACATCCTAGCTAAGTAGGAAAAAGAGCCACAATCTTATTGATTGAAAAGTCAGTCCTCTTTGCCAATGTCATCCACTCAGCAGTTTAAGTTAATTCCTGCATGCCCGTGAGGAGCTCATCCCAACAGCGACATAGCCCCCCATTCCCTTACATCCCTGTGTCCCTGCGTGCTGAACCCTGCTTCTTCACAACAGTCCCCAGCGCCGGGCTCAACAGGCAGCAGGATGCTGAGCCCAGGACACACACTGCTCTTTTCTCCTGGAACATTTCCTTAGTGCTGGGACAAGAGGGAACCGGGGTCCCTGCCTTGTGACCTTCCTCTTCCCTACTAATTTCCCCTGGAAGAGCATGTAGAAGTGTTTTTTTGCTAAGGTTGTTCCTGTGCTTTGGATCTCGTCACAGTGTCTTCATCTCCGTGGAGGAGAGAGTCTGGGTAATTGCATCAAGAAAGTCCTTAGAAGGCATTTAGTTAGGATCCTTCCATTGGGACTTGGAGTTTATGAAAAGAGCAATGGTTCCTTCAGGAATAGGTGGAGATGTCACATCAGGGTTAACCATTATTTGGAGTAAAATGGTTCATCTGTCAACACAAGTGCATTTGTGAGGCGTGTGGACACACTGGAGGAGTTATGCAAAACGGACTCTGGAGGGAAGTCAGGGATGCGCAGCAACACCTCTCAAAGTCTTTGGGGTTTGAGGGCGAGCAGGAGACGAAGGGAGGGGACGGGAGGTCAGGAAAGCAAGTGGGATTGTGGGCCGCCCGTGAGAGCCAATAGGAAGCCATTGATGTATTCATCAGCTGTTCTCCTGAGCACCTGCCGAGGGTCAGGTTGAGAGCAAAGACGGTGAGTCAGGAAATGAATATAAGGGAGGCAGTGTTTGGGCCGCTCAAACCCACTGGCCACCTTTGCTTGCACAAATAAACTCTTTCTCTCTTTGGAAAAGAAAAGAAAGACAATGAATATAAGGTGGGAACCATGAGCAGAATACAGATTTTTTGGTGTATGTGTGTTATAATGGTTGGATGAGACCAGGGGGAGAAGATAAACTTTCCAGAACATCAGGGAGTGAGCAGGAGGTCCCCTCAAAGGGCAGAAGGAGGAAATGGGCCCTCCTTCCCTGCAGTGACAACACGGCCAGCCAAACGGTGGTGAAGGCGGTGGGTATGTGTACCATAGGGGACAAAGAGGAGGGCAGCAGCCACCACCCACAAAGGAGCTTCTCCTGGTCTGTTAGGAGTCATGGGGCAGGGCACAGACCAGGAGTCATGGGGCAGGGTGGCCACTGAAGCTCTGGAGGAAGATGAAGGCTCCGCTGGGTCCTGGCTGTGTTTGTCAAAGACCCCTTCCCTTAGGCCCATGTGAGAGCTGAGAACCAGCACTGGTGCAAGCTCTGGGGCCACAGAACTTTCCTTCCCAGCAGTGGAGCGGAGCAGTTATGAGCACTGGGTTTTGGAGTCCAGCAAACTTGCCAGTTCTGTGACCTCAGGTAGATCTCTAACTCTGTGGATCTCTGTTCCTTCCTTGTGAAATGGGGATAACAAAGCTCCTCCACATGGGATTCCTGAGAGAGGTGAATGAGAGATTCTATGGAAAGCACTTGGCACACAATGAAAGGTAGCTATACCAGAGGCCACGGCACAAGGCGGTTTAGAGAAGGGACCGTGGGCCCAGGCTGCCTGTCAGCCCTGGCCACTCCGTTTCCCATCTGGGTGACCTCAGCCAAGCTGCTCAGCCTCATGGTAAAATGTGCATGATATTTCTACCTTCCCTGTGCGATTGTTTTTAGGTGCAAATAAGTTAATGGTTGTTTTTTTTTTTTTAAGATTTATTTATTTCTGTCCCCCTCCCCCTTGTTCTTTCCACTTTCTGACTGCTCTCTGTGTCTGTCTGTTGTGTGCTCTCTGTGTCTGCTTGTCTTCTTTTTAGGAGGCAAACCCAGGTCCTCCCACGTGGGAGGGAGGCACGTAATCACTTGAACCACCTCCACTCCCTGTTGTGTGCCTCTCATTGTGTTTCATCGCTGTCTCTTGATTGCATCATCTCACTGCACCATCTTGTTGCATCAGCTCACCATGTCAGCCTGTCACGTCAGCTCGCTGTCTTGCCTTGTCTTCTTTAGGAGGCACCAGGAGCCGAACCCAGGACCTCCCATGTGGTAGGCGGGAGCTCAATTTCTTGAGCCACATCCCAAGTTAAGGTTTTTAAAGTATTTAAAATAATGCTTAGCACACAGTGAGTGCTATGTAAATGATAGCTACCATCAACCCCTTCACCATCATCATCATCATTTACCATATCTTTAGTTGGTTGCATGACTGTAGTACTTTATCTATGAGGCAAACCCAGTCTGGACAAGGCCAGTGGAGGTTTTGCCAGATGGACATTCCCCACACATGTCCCTCTTAGAAGTGACCGCTTTCAGCTTTTGAGTTCCTATGCTTGTTAATGTGAGCTACAATCAGTTGCTAAACTGTAGCCCTTATCCTTGTGCATCTGGCTTCGTTGTAGGAAGCAGACACCAAGTGGGTTTTTTAGGCAGACAAGTAGGTGCTTATCACAACATTGGGAGGAATGAAGGAGTGGGCTCCAGGCTGGGCCCAGAACGTTAAAGAACTGATTCATACGGGGAACTACTACCTCTGAGGTTGTCACCAATGGTTTGGAATTCACGGACTCACCCGTAAGCTGCAATCCAGGGGTCCCAGCTGCTTCCAGAAACCCACAGAACTGCTCCAGGAGAAAACCTCACCCTGGCTCCCTTGGGCCTTCCAAATCTCATGTGTCTAATTGCAGAACCCAATTCACAGCCAGGCTCTACTTTCAAGGGCATCTGAGAAATGTAGTCACAGGTTCAAGCCCAGGAAGACTCTTACACGGTGTCTGCCAGGACTCTCTGTCCCCAGGGCACTGAGATCCCTTCAACCTCAGAGCTGCACTGCGGGCCCACTGTTGCCCATCCCTTCCCCACCCACTACCCCACCCCAGCATGGCAGGCCAGGGACCTCGAGGGCCCCCAAGAGAGGACCTACTTTTACCTCACCAGCCATCCTCTTGGCCCCACCCCACCCCGCCCTGACCCAGTGACTCTTGCCTTCCCTCCTCTTGCCTCGCCGGCAGGCCAACACACACAAGCACCCTCTCCAACCCCTTTCAAGGCGTACTCATCCAAAAAAAGAATAGGACTTCTCTGAGGGAGAAAGGTTTAAGCAGAAACGAAAAGGCAGGCTGTAGCTTGGAGCAGAAGGCACTGCTAGGGCTGGAGGAAATGAAGACAGCCAGTCTGGGAGGGTAGAGTGGACAGAGGGCAACCTGTGAGAATACTGCCTAGCCCTGTGAGGGAGGAAGCCTGCAGATAGGGTGGTCACAATGGGAAAGCGAGCTGGGCATTTGAGAGTTATTCCACGGCAGGAGAATGTGGCCATCAAGAGTCCCGGAGCCAAGGCCCCTGTGGTAAGGAACCCCAGGACTGCCCCGGGCTCTCTGGGTGCCTTACCCCCTTCAGGCTCCTCATCTGTGAAACTGAGTTAATAATAGGGGTGTGGGAAGGTAATATGAGGTAATAAATAGAAAGCGTTTGGTGTGGTGTGCTCTCAGCAACCGCCAACTATTATCATCAGCACTTGGAATTGGCTGAGTTTGGGGTGAGGAGAGTGAGAAGTCGCAGATGACCCCAGGTTTCTGGCCTGGGGAGGTGCCATCCAGGTCTGGGTCCCTGAGCAAAGGGAAGTTCGGGACTGGAGACAAATGCATGTGAGTGGTGGAACCAGAGGATGAGAAATGGAAAAGAATGGCACTGCCCAGGGGGGCAAGATAAAAGAGGGAAGAAATGATGTAAGGCATTCCAGCAGCATGGGGGGAGGGGGAGAGTCAAGGAACCTGAAAAGGAGCTGGCGGTCAGGCAGGGGTGGGCAGCGGAACCCAGGCGTGAGACAGCCTCGGAAGGAAGTAAGTGGTCAGCAGCATCACATGTTCCTCTCAGGCTGAGCAAGATAAGGGCAGAGCGTGTCAATGGATTTAGCAATGAGGACATAATCGGTGGCATCAGTAAGACGGTTTCTGGAGGGTAGTGGGGCGGATGCCAGGTCGGAGTGGGACTCGAAACGGAAACAGTGGTGTGGACGCCGTGTGTGTGTGTGTGCGGGCTGTGTTGGAGTGCTGGCTGCGATGGGTGGGGGTGGAGGCCCAGTTAACAGTTATTTTTCAAATGGGAAGCACTTGAGCACAGGCTTCTCCTGTTCAATAAATGGCGACACCATCCTTCTAGTTGCTCAGAGAAAAACCTTGACTCCTCCCTTTCTCTCATGCCCCACCCCCCATTCAATCCACCACCAAATCCTCTCCCTTCCACTTGTATCCAGAATTTAATATGATGTTTTGGATTTGTGTTGAGAGGGAGGTGGGTGTAGAGCTGAAACAAGATTGGCCATGAGTTGAAAATGGTTGAAGATGGGTGATGGATACCTAGGAGGTATTATTTTCTCTCTACTTTTGTATATGTTTGACATTTTCTATAATAAAAGGTTTTAAAAACTTGAATGAATAGTAAGTTTAAATACACACACATACACATATCCAGAATCTGACCACATCTCACCCCTCCACTGCTACATGCACCACTTCTGGCCCTGGGTTTCTGCAGCCCTCTCCTAAGAGCCTCCCCACTCCACCCTGGACCCCACCGCCTATTCTTGGCACAGCAGCCAGCATGAGGCTGTTCAAATGTGAGTGAGATCAGGTCACTCCCATCCTACTTAGAGTAAAGCCCAGTCCTTCCTCCCTGGTCCTTGCCTGCCTCTCTGCCTTCATCTCCTGCTCTGGCCCTCGCCTCTGCTCCAGCCCCGGTGCCTCCTCCTCGCCATTCCTTCCAGGCACTCCAAGCTAGCTCCTGCTCAAGACTTTTGCGCTGTCCCCTTTTCCTCCTGTGTGTGGAGGACTTGCTCCCTTCCTCGCTCAACCAGGTCTCTGTTCTCGGCTCATCAGTGAGGATTTCTCTGACCACCCTTATAATACAGCAAGCGCGACCCCGCACTTCCAAACCCTCTGACTGCTTTCTTTTCCTATAGCTCTTAACCATACCTGACACAAAGTACACGTCCTTGTTGACTCTGTCTTCCCCCTAGAAGTAAGCGCCAAGAGAGCAGGGACTTTGTTTTGTTCAGAGTGATCCCAGCACCTGCAACAGTGTCTGGCACATAGTAAAGGCCATTGGATGAGTGAATGGATGGATGGGGCTCTGTTTCCCAGAGGGGGCAACTGAGACTTGGCCTTAGCAACAACAATGGAAGTTGGGGTACAGCTGGAATGTCGTGCCAGGTCTGGCTGACTCTGAAGTCCTTGCCCTGAAGCCCTGGGCTGGTCGGTCTGTCTCCCTGTGGAAGCAGGGGCAACCGGATCCCTTGCACAGTTGCGGGGAGGGCCCCCTCTAAGGGAACGGGGGACCGAGGTGAAGAGGGAGCCAAGGCAGGCAGGACTGTGGATCCCGGAGTCGCTGAATGTGCAGTGAAGTAGCTCCATACGCTGCTGGCTTCTCTGTCCTTTGGGAAGCAGGGGGAAGACAATGAAAAACCTGCAGGAACTCTCTTCCGTCCCAGGGCATCGACGGCACTTCAACCTCAGAGCTGGATCGGCAGCCCACCTTTCCCCATCCCACTGCCAGTGACTCCCCTGCCCCAGCCTGGCAGGCCAGGGCAGGTAAAGGTCCCCAGGAGTGGAGCCCCTTCCTGTCTCTCTCTGGCAGCACAGGATCCATCTGATCCATCTGAGGGCTCAGCCTGTGTGTGTGTGGGGGGGGCGGGGGTGCCAGGCCTACTGCCCAAGTGTGAGGTGCTGAGAAGGTTTAGAACATTAGTCCACCCAGGGGAGAGCTGCTGGGCCTGTTTCCCTGCTGTAGTCTTGATCAGCATCCTCCATGGACCAAACACCACCTTCAAGGTGGTTCATATTCTTTTTGCTTTCTTAAAATTAAATTTGTTTTCTCACTCAGTGGAAAATGAATATATGCTCGTTACAGAAAATATGGGAAAATAAAGATTAGAAGAAAGAAGAGAAAATAACTGAGGAATTGCTTTTTCTATGCAGAATTACTGCAGCTCCTTCCGGCATAGCCTCAGGCTGGGCAGGGGTCGCAGACCCTCTGGCCTGTGTGGCCAACAGGCCACCAGGCTGCGGGTCCCCAGGGGATGCCGGCCTCCCCAGGCAGCTGTCGGGAAGGGTTGTCCACAGCGATGCAGAGCGTTGCTGACAAGCGTTGCTATATTTAATTTTGGCGCCTGCGTCACCTCTGACCACACTTCAGCCTCTGCCCCGCACGGTGCATTGGCTGGGGGCGGTTCTGAACGACGCTGTATGAGAATCACTTTCCACAAGAGAAGGCATTGTGGAGGAGAAGAGAGAGAGCTACAGAAAGTGAGGTCGTAAGTAGAAAATTGCTTCTGGGATGTCAAATGGCTTCGTCATGGGGCCCTCCCTTGCTGCCGAGAAATCAGTTGATCTGGGAAAGTTTGTTGCAAACCATATGCCCTGTTGCTTTTGGGTGGAGCCAAGAAACGAATGAAGCTAATGGGAAGTTATGACTTTTATTTTTCAGACTGGGAGTGGGCAGCGT
>JAQZBX010079116.1:0-14029 GCA_029593785.1 Cabassous unicinctus | reverse complement strand
TTTTGTTTGGTTGCTGGAGTTCATCAATTTTTTCTTTCATCAATGTAGGTTGCTTGTGTGCTTCTAGAAATTTATCCATTTCATCTACATTATACATCTTTTTGGCATACAGATTGTTTATGTATCCTCTTATGATACTCATTATTTCTGTGTGATCTGAGATAATTGCCCTCTCATTTTTTATTTTATTTAATTGCATCTTCACTCTTTTTTTCTTAGTTAATTTAGCTAAGGGTTTGTCAATTTTATTAACCTTCTCAATGAATCAGCTTTTGGTTTTGTTAATTTTTCTAGAATTTTTAATTCTCAATTTCATTTAGTTATCCTCCAAACTTTATTTCATTTGTTCTTTTTGCTTTAAGATTAGTTTGTTGCTCTTTTCATACTTCATCCAGGTGTACACTTAGATCTTTGACTTTAACTCTTTCTGCTTCTTACTCTAATCATTTATGGCTGTAAATTTCCCTCTCAAAACTGATTTGTTACATCCCATTTCAAGGTAGTTACTGATTCATATTGCAATTTCCTCCTTGACTCATTGATTGTCTAAAAGTGTGTTGTTTAACTTCCATATCTTTGTGCCTAATCTGGTCCTCTGCCCCTTATTAATTTCCAGCTTAATTCCATTGTGGTCAGAGAAATCAGATTGTATAATTTCAGTCTTTCTAAATTTCTTGAGACATGGTCTGTGACTTACCATGTGGTCTATCTTGCAGAATGATCCATGTGTGCTTAAGAAGAATGTATATACTGCTGTACTTGGGTGAAATGTTCTGTATATGTCTATTACATCTAGATCCTCTAAATTATTATTCATGCTCTCTGTTTATTTATTGATCCTCGGTCAAGATGTTCTATATAATAGTGATAATGGTGTATTAAATCCCCCACCATAACTGTAGAGGCATCTATTTTTCCCCTTAAGTTTTCCATAGTTTGTTTCATGTACTTTGGGGCAGCCTGGTTACATGCATAAATGTTTATGTTTATTCTTGGTATATTATCCCTTTTATTAATATATATAGTGCTTTCTTTGTTTCTAACAATAGTTTTGCATTTATACTCTATTACATAAATGTTACATAGAAAATACAGGGGAATCCCATATTCCCCCTCCCTAATCCTCCCACATTTTCCCACATTAGCAACATAATTCATTAGTGTGGTAGATTTGTTACAATTGATGAACATATATGGAAGCATTGACACTAAGTGTGGATTATAATTTACATTATAATTTAATCTCTCTCCCACACAATTTTGTTAGTTATGGCAAGATATATAATGGCCTGCATCTGTCATTGCAATGTCATTCAGGTGAATTCCAATGTCCCAAAAATGCCCACATATTACACCTATTCTTCCCTCTCCCTTCCATCAGAACCTCTGGGGGCCACGACCTACAAATCAATTTTAAATATTTTACCATTCCTACAATCACAAGTGTATAGTAGAATAATATTTTTTCTACTCTAGTGCATCATTCATTCCCCAACACTGAAGATTCTGGGATGGTGATATCAACTCAACCTCTACTTGAGAGGGGACTTAGATCCCATGGGGCAGATGGATGAGACTATCTTGCTTACTTTGTAGACTCTCTCTGTTCCTTGGGATACTCATTGTTCATCATAATTTCCTTGTTCATTGTTCTAGGGGAGTCCAATGAACTGGAGAGTAGGTGTTGAAGCAACTCTGTTGAGATTAAGGGCCCAACTGGTACATGGAAATCCCATAGATTTAAGTCTGTTGGACATAAACCTATCAACTCTAGTCTAACTCTTTGTTCAAATCAAAGGGGCAGAAGAGCCATGTGTAGGGAAACCACAACTGAATCCAACTCTGTAACACTGGGGAGCATAAATTACACAGTATGGCCTGTTGGCAAGTTGCCAAACTCCTGAGGTTTCTGCCCTCCCTATAGTGTCTGGAGGTCTCCATAGTCCTCAGGAGCCCCACTGTTTCTAACAATATTTACTGTGGCAGTCAATGACATTCTGCTGAGATGTGCATAAGCATAAGTTGTAGAATGACGTCCTAATTAACTTTGAAGTCTCTTAGCCATATAAACTCATTTTTCTTTACTCTTTCCCCCTTTTTGTTAAGGTATTTTTCCAGTTTCATTGCTAGTTGGTGCTTGGTAGTAATCTCTCAGTGCCAGGAATACTCATCCCCAGGAATCACGTTCCATGCCAGAGGGAAGGTAATACATTTATGCTGAGTTTGGCTCAGTGAAAGGTTACATTTGAGCAACAAGGAGACTCTCAGGAGGTAACTCTTAGTCTGCCTATAATACTAGGCTAACTTTCAATTTCAAAAGAAAAGGTTCATAAGTACAGTCATGAATATCAAGGGCCCATCAATGGTGCATCGTCCTTTAGAGTCACTGCTCCTGTACTTGGGGAATTTTTGCTGCCCCAATGAAGAATGCAGCAGAACCCCCATGATGGGAATTTTATATTCTTCAGTTATTGTGTCGATCACCATCTATGGAGACAATGCCCCATGAACACTTGAAATCATCCACATTTCTTATGGTTATGCCCTCCCATACATCCCCCATCACTGACACCCCACACCAATGATTCTCCCGTACCAAAGTTGTAACTCTTTTGTGATCAAACATCTTCAAAAATGAAGCCAACAAATATTTGAATAAAATTAACAGAAAAATGAAATGATAATGATAGTTTAAAAAATAACAAATAAAATACAAAAATTTAAAAAGAATTTGAAATAATTAAAAATTAAAAATTAAATTAAAATATGTGGCATTACGTGTTTCATCACTGTAAGATCTGTTGTCTTGTATGTACAGTGACATTTTCTTCCACTTAAATCCCCAATGCCTTTTTTTTTTTCCATTTTATCTTCACAGAAGCTCTAGGTTCCAGAAAAGTCATCTATAGAATATAGAGGGTTTTCATATACCTAAATACCTCCCCTGTTTCCCATTTCTCCTATTAATAACATTTTACATGTGGGTGGTATATTTGTTACAATTGTTATACAAATTTTGATGTATTGCTACTAACCATGGTCAAAGATTTACATTACGGTTTGCATTTTTGACCATAAACTTTTATAAATTTTTATGAACTTTAACATGGCCTGTATCTATCAGTGCAAGATGATGTAGAACAATTCCAACTCCCCCAAAACACCCCGTGTTCCATCTATTGTAGTCCTCCCTCCCACTCCCCTCAGAACCTATGACATTCACCAAGCTTCACTCCCTGAAGAACAAGATTCATAGTTATTTGCAACAACATTGAGGGTTTGAAAAACAGCATGACCTTCCCTATTATGCACTGCCTTTATTCTCGAGAGACTCCTACCCTTCTATTTGAGACTATAGCAGACTTCCCTGGATGAGAGTCCAACACTTTCCCATTCATTGTGTGGGTCTCCATACACAGATACAACACACTGTTGCAGAATAAACACTCACATACTCCCTAGAACCTTGCCCCAGGTGTGACCTGTCCCACATACCCCCACATCCAACTCCCTAAACCAGTAACCCTTTGTTGCCAGATTTGCGAAAAGAACATTCCCAACTTTGTAGTTTCAACCACATACCTGCAAATACACAGAGTTCATCTGCTCCCTCCCCTGACTGTTCCCCTATTTCCATGTACAGTGCAAACTGCCCCACACTACTCCCTCACAGAACAGCACCACCAGAATCAATAACAACACTGCACCACTGTCATGCCCATTCATTGCCCAAATAAGGCTTTCCATTTTATCACAGATTCTGCACATTTGGGTATTGGCTCACAATTCTCTACTCCCTTTCTCTCTCCTGTAAACCTCTTTCAGACTCTACCTCTGTGAGTCTGCTTAATTTGCTTCATTATATATCAGTGAGGTCATATAATATTTGTCCTTCAGTGCCTAGCTTGCTTAACTCAACATAAGGACTTCAAGGTTCATCCATGTTATTCCATGTGTTGATACTTCATTCCCTGTTACAGCCGAGTAATATTTCATTGTATGTATCTCCCAGAGTTTGCTTATCCATTCAGCTGTTGATGGACATTTTGGGTTGTTTCCAACTATTGGCAGTAGGGAATAATGCTGCTATGAATATATATTTTTTCATTTCCCTGCTTTCAATTCTTCTGGATATATAGCCAGTAGTGGGATTGCATGATCATATGTGGGTTTTATAGTTAGCAGCCTGAGGAACCTACAGACTGTCCTACACAATGGTTGCACCATTCTATATTCCCACCAGCAGTATTTACTGTTCACATTCCTCCACATCCTCTCCAAACCTTGTAGTCCTCTGTTTTTTAATAGCTGCCAGTCTAATGAGTGTAAGATGAAATCTCATTGTAGTTTTGATTTTCATTTACCTAATAACGAGAGATATTGAGTATCTTTTCATGTGCTTTTTAGGCATTTTTATTTCTTATTTGGAGAAGTGTCTATTCAAATCATCTGCTCATTTTTTAAATGGGTTGTGTGTCTTTTTATTTTTGAGATGTAGATTTCTTTACATATGTTGGACATTAGGCGCTATCAGATATATTGTGGTCAAATAATTTCTACCATTGTGTAGACTGGCTTTTCACTGTCTTGACAAACTTCTTTGAGATGAAAAGCTTTTTAAATTTGAAGGGGTCCCATTTATCTGTTTTTTCTCTCATTGTTCATGCTTTGGTTGTAAAGTTCATGAAATCATTTCCTAATTCAAGATATTGTAGATGCTTCTTTATATTATCTTCCAAAACATTTATGGTCTTGAGTCTTATATTTAGATCTTTGATCTACCTTGAGTTAATTTTTGTTTAAGATGTGAGATGGTATTCCTCTATCAATCTTTTTGATATATATCCAGATCTCCAAGCACCATTTGTTGAACAGGCTATTTTCTCACATTTGAATGTGCTTGGTGGCCTTGTCGAATTTTACTTGACTGTACATACAAGGATCAATATCAGAACTCTCAATTCAATTCCATTGGTCAGCATGTTTATTGTTGTGCCAATACCACGCAGTTTGGACCACTGTAACTTTGCAGTTTGTTTCAAAGTCAGGTAGTATGATTCTTCCAATTTCATTTTTCTTTTTTAATATATCTTTGCTATTATTTTTTTTTAATTTAAGTTGCTTTTTTTTTATTCTTCATAAAGATCAAGATTTTTCACAGTGCACACCAATATTTGTAAAATGATGTATAAATACATATGCATATATGTGCATTTTCTTACATAAATGCTATTTTATATACATATATATTTTAAAGGTACTTAGATTACCTAATTATTACTCAGAAATTACAGGGATTCCTATGTTCCCCACCTCCCACACCTCCCACAACATCCCACACCAACATCCTTCATCAGTGTGGGACATCACCCGCAATGGATATACACATCCTGGGGCTTTGCCACCAAGCATAGGCCGCATTTCACATCATAGACCACCCTCTCTCCCACAAAATTCTGCGTGGTATATACTGATGTAAAATGGCCTACATCTATCGCCACAATGCCACTCATGACAACCCCCACGTCCCAAAAAAAGTCCCTGCCCTTTATATAAAAGCCTCTTGACCTTCCACATAAATTTCATAGTTAGATTTTCCAATTCAGTAAAAAATACTGTGGTAATTTTTACTAGGATTGCATTAAATCTGTAAATCAGTTTGTGTAGGATAGACATCTTAATGATGTTTAGTCTTCCTCTCCATGAAAAGGGAATATTTTTCCATTTATTCAGGTCTTTGATTTCTTTTAAAAATATTGTGTAGTTTTCTGTGGACAACTGTATCTTTAGTTAATTTTATTCTCAGGTATTTTATTCTTTTAGTTGCTTTTGTAAAGGGGATTTTCTTGATTTCCTCCTCAGATGCTGATTATTGGTGTACAGAAATGCTACTGAATTTTGCATATTAATCTTATATCCTACCACTTTACTATACTCATTTTTCAGCTCTAGAAGCATTGTTATAGATTTCTCAGGGCTTTCTCTGTATAGAATCATGTCATCTGCAAATAGTGAAAATTTCCTTCTTCCTTTCCAATTTGGATGTCTTTTATAGCTTTTTCTTGCCTGAGTGTTTGAGCAAGTATTTCTAACACAGTGTTAAATAAGAGTGGTGACAGTGGGCATCTTCTTCTTGTTCTAGATTTTAGATGGAAAGCTTTTAGGATTCACCATATATATGATGTTAGCTGTGAGTTTTTCATGTATACCCTTTATCTTGTTGAGGATGTGTCCTCCTATTTCTATCTTTTGAAGTGTTTTTATCAGGAAATGGTGCTGCATTTTTTCAAATGATTTTTATGCATCAATTGAGATGATCTTGTGAATTTTTTCTTTCAATCTATCAATGTAGTGTTTAATAAGAATCAATCATTGATTGATTTCTTATGTTGAACGATCCTTGCATGCCAGGGATGAACCCCACTTGCTCATAGTGTATAACTCATTTGATGTGTTTTTGAATATGATTTGCAACTTTTTTTGAGGTTTTTAGCATCCAGATTCATCAGAGATATTAGTCTTTAGATTCCCTATCTAGTTGTGTCTTTTGTGGCTTTGTTATTAGAGTGATGTTGCTATCATAGAATGAGATAGGCAATGTTCCTTCCACTTTTATATTTTGGAAGAGTTCAAGCAGGATTGGTGTTAGTTCTTTCCAGAAAGATTTGTAGAAATCACTTGCGAAGACATATGGTCCTGGGCTCTTCCTTGTTGGGAGGTTTTAGATGACTAATTAAATCTCTACATGGGATTGGTGTGCTGAGTTCAATTTCTTCTCTTGTAAATGTTGGCTGCTTGTGTTTTTCTAGAAGTTTGTCCATATCATCTAAGTTATCCATCTTGTGACATACACATTTTCAAAGTATCCTCTAATGATACACTTTCTTTCTCTGGGGTCTGTGGTGATCTCCCTTTTTACATTTATTTTATGTATTTGAATCTTCTCTTTATTTCATTGTTAGTCCAGCTAAAGTTTTGTCAATTTTTTAAATCTTCTCAAAGAACAATCTTTTCCTTTGTCAATTTTTTCTCTTTCTAATTTTCAATTTCATTTAACTCTGCTCCAATCTTTGTTATTTCCTTCTTTCTACTTGCTTTGGGATTAGTTTGTTGGTCATTTTCTAATTCCTCTAGCTGTGTTATTAGGTCTTTGATTTTAGCCCTTTCTTTTTTAATGTAGGCATTTATGATTATAAATTTTCCTCACATCACTGCTTTTGCTGCATCCCGTAAGTTCTGAAAAGTTCTTTTGTCACTTTCATTTGTTTCAATGTAGTTACTGATTTCTTCTGCTATTTCTTCCTTGAACCGCTGATTATCTAAGAGTGTGTTGTTTAATTTCCGCCGTTTTGTGGATTCTGGTTCCCTGGCCCTTACTGATTTCAACTTCATTCCACTGTGGTCAGAGAAATTACCCCGTATACTTTCAAAGTTTCTGAATTTGTTGAGAGTCGTCAGGTGCCTAGCATGTGCTCTATCCTGGAGGATGATCCATGTGTGCTTCAGAAGAATGTATATCCTACTGAATTGGGGTTTAGTCTTCTGTAGATGTCTATTATATTTAGAAACTCTACTGTATTATTCATGGTCTCTGGTTTTTTTTTTGTTGTTGTTTGTTTGTTTGTTTGTTTTATCCTCTGTTGAGATGTTCTGCCTAATGGTGACAATGATATATTAAATTCCCTAACTATAATTGTAGAGTTATCTATTTCTCCACTTAGTTTTCCCAATGTGTGCCTCATGTATTTTTAGTGACCTGTTTAAGTGCATAAATATTTATGATTGTTTTTCTTCTTGATAGATTCCCCCTTTATTAATACATAGTGTTTTTCTTTGTATCTTACAAAAGATATGCATTTAATGTCTGTTTTGTCTGATATTAAAATAGCTACTCATTACATTTTTTGGTTATTGATTGTATGTAAATTTGTTTTCCAACCATTCACTTTCAACTTCCTTGCATCCTTAGGTCTAAGGTGAGTTTCTTGTAGACAGCATATAGGTGTCTCATATTTCCTTATCCATTCTGTTTTTACTTTCAAGGCATTACTTATATTAGCCATATATTCTTTAGGTTGTTTTTATATTTCTATCTTTTTATTTTTCAGTAATTCTTACCAACAATCTTTCTTCCTACACTCTCCTCCAACTGTCTCTCTTGTTTTTTTCCTTTCAACCTGCAGAACTCCCTGAAGTATTTCTTGAAGGGAAGGTTTCATATAGAGAAACTCTCTTAATTTCCGTTTATCTGTGAATATTTTGAACTCTCCCTCATTTTTGAAGACCAGCTTTGCTGGAATTTTTTTCTTTAAGAAACTTAATTATGTCATATGACTGCCTTCTTAACACCTTAACTATGTCATACCACTGCCTTCTTGCCTCCATGGTTTTAGATGAGAAATCAACATTTAATCATAATGAGCTTCCCTTATATATGATATACCTCTTTTTTCTTGCTGCTTTCAGAGTTCTCCCTTTGTCAAGAGCTTCAGACAATTTGAAAAGTATATGTCTTGGAGTAGGCCTGTTAAGATTTATGCTGTTTGAGGTGTGCTGCACTTCCTGGACATGTACAGCAATGTCCCTCAATAGATTTGGGAAATTTTCAGGTATTATTTCCTTCAACACTCCTTCTTCATTCTTTCCCTTCTCTTCTTCCTCTGGGATGCCTCTAATGTGTATGTTTGTGCATTTTGTGTTGTCATTCAAATATGTAAGTACTTGCTGGGTTTTTTCAATCTTTTTTTATCTATCTGTTCTTCTGTCTGGTTTCAGATGTACTACCTTCAGCATCACTGATTACTCTGCCTTTTCAAATCTGCTTCCAGTGAATTTTTTTTGAAGTCTTGTGCTTTTATTTCATTTTTTAAAAAGATATTTAGATTACATAAATGTTACACAAAAAATATAGGGATTCCGATATGCCTCACCTCCCGCACCTCCCACAACCTCCCACATAAACATCTTTCATTAGTGTGGCACATTAATTGCAATTGATTAATACATCCTGGGGCTTTGCGATTAAGCATGGTCCATAGTTCATATTGTAGACCACACTCTCTCCCAAACAGTTCTGCATATTATATGATGATATAAAATGGCCTATATCTGTCATTGCAATGTTCCTCAGAACAATTCCCCAGTCCCCAAAAAGCCCTTGCATTACAACTGCTTTTCCCACTCTCTGCCCCAGAGCCTCCAGTTGCCTCTGGCTCTACATCAATGTTGTAATTTCTTCCATTGCTTGTATCACAATTTGTCTACAGTAGAATACAAGTAAGTCTACTCTAGTCCATAGCTCTTCCCACCATCCTGAGGAGTCTGGGTTGGTGATGTCCATTTCACCTCCAACTGAGAGGGGGCTAATATCCCATGGGGAAGATGGATGGGATTATCTTGCCTACAGCTGCAGACTCTCTCCATTCCCTGAGATGGCTGTTGTCCATCATCATTTCCCCACCGGTTGCCCTGAGTGAGTCCAGTGAGTTGTAGAGTAGGATTTGCTGCTCCACCAAGGTTCTGGGCCTGGCTGGCACATGGACAGCCCAAATATTCAAGTCTCTGGATGTACACCTACAAACTCCAACATAAAATATAGGTTTGAATAGAAGTGACAGATGAGCCATGTGCAGGGAAGACATAGTTGAGTCCACTCTGTCATTCGCAGGAACACAAACTCCAAAGTAGGGCTCACTGGCAAGGCATCAAATTCCTGAGCTATCTGCCCTGACATAGGACCTGGGTGTCTCCAGAGCCCCCAGGAACCCCACTATTTGGGGTGGTATCCAATTTGGAATTCAATGAGATCCTACTGACATGTGCATAAGCATCACCTCTAGGATGATCTCCCGACTAATTTTGAAATCTCTTAGCCATATAAACTCATTTGTCATTACCTTTTCCTCCTTTTATTCAAGGTATTTTTCCAGTCACATTACCAGTTGGCATTTGGTAGCAACCCCTCTGTGCCAGCAAGGCTTATCCCCGGGAGTCATGTCCCATGCTGGGAGCAAGGTAATGTATTCATATGATGAGTTTGGCTTAGAGAGATGCCACATTTGAGGAACAAGGAGGGTCTCAGGAGGCAACCCTTAAGCACCCCGTAACAATAGGCTAAGTTTCAATTTCAAGAGCAAAAACTCATAAAGCTAGTCATCAATATCAAGGGCCCATCAGTGGATCATCCTCCTTCACCAGTCACTGCGCCCGCACTTGGGGGACTGTTGCTACTCAGGTAGATAATGTGGCAAAGTTCACCAGGATGGGAATTCAGTATTCTCTCATTTATTTAGTAATTCTCCACCCACTGTGGCAATACCCCAAGAACATTTGAACATTTTTATACACCTTATACTTATGATTAAGTGAGCTTCCTCCCATGCATCCCGCATCCCTGACACCCCACAGCAATGATCCTCCCCCACCCCAGTTGTAACTCTTCTGGGATCCAAAGCTTCTTCAAAGATGAAGCAATTAAAATAGCCAAATACAATTAATAGGAAAATGAAATAATAATAAGTTTAAATGTAAGCTATAAAATGCATAAAAATAAAAAAAAACCTAAAAATAAAATTAAAAGATTGAGGTATTAAAAAAAATGAAAAATAGAAAAGAAATTTTGACTTTTGACTTTCATCACTGCAATATCTGGTGTCCAGTTTGTACTGTGTCACCTTCCCCCTCTCATTCCCCAGCATCTCACTATTTTTCATTCTGTTTTCAAGGAAGTTTTAGATCACAGAAAAGTCACACACAGAATATATGAGATTCTCATATATCCAACATTCTCCCCCTTTCCTCCCACCTCCATATTAATACCTTTTTGTATGTGGATGGTAGCATTGTTATAACTGATATACAAATAGTGAAATATAGCTACTAAACATTGTCAATGGTTTACATTATCTTTTACATTTTATACCATATACTTTTATAAATTTTGATGACATTTACCATGTCCTCTGTCCATCACTGTATGGTAATAGAGAATATTTCTACTGACTATTAAATATCCCCTGTTTGATCTATTCTATTCCTCCCACACTATCCCCCCGGGGCCCACAACAAACCCCTGGCTTGACTCGTTAGATGACAAGATTCATAGTTACATTCAACAAGAGATCTTGACATGCTGAGGTGTCCTCCCCTATTAGGAACTGCCCTTGCTCTTGAGAGACTCTCGCCTGTCTATTTCTGAACAAATCAATTCTCCCAAAGATGAGAGTCCAACACCTTCCCACTCATCATGTGGTTCTCCACCCACTGATACAACACATCATGACAGAATGTACTCTCACACACTCCATAGAAGCCTGCTCTAAGTGTGCCCTGTCCTGAATGCCACCCCAACCAACACCCTAAACCAGTGATCCTTCCTTGTCAATTTTCCATAAGAGCATTCCCACCTCTGTACTTTCAACCTCATACTCACGAATCCCCAGTGATCACCTGGTCCCTCTCCCAACCATCCCCCAATTCTCCTGGACCTTCTAACTCAACCTTCCCAATCTACCCACCTGCCAACTTTGCACTGAAAGAAAAAAATCACATGGTCATCTCTATAGATGCAGAAAAAGCAATTGACAAAATACAGCACTTTTTCCTGATAAAAACACTGCAAAAGATAGGAGTAGAAAGAAACTTTCTGAAATTGATAAAAGGTATATTTAAGAAACCCAGAGCCAACATCGTCTTCAAAGGTGAAATCCTAAAATCTTCCCCTCTAAAATCAGTAACAAGACAAGGATGCTCACTATCACTGCTCCTATTTAACATTGTCTTAGAAGTACTTGCTCGAGCACTGAGGCAAGAAAAAGATATAAAAGGCATCCAAAGTGGAAAGGAAGAAATAAAAATTTCACTATTTGTAGGTGACATGATCCTATACTTACAAAGCCCTGATAATCTACAACAAAGCTTCTAAAACTTATAAAGGAGTTCAGTAAAGTTGCAGGCTATAAAATCAACACTCAAAAATCAGTAGCATTTCTGTATACCAATAATGAGCAATCTGAGGAGGAAATCAAGAAAAAAATACCATTTACAATAGCAACTAAAAGAATCAAATACCTAGGAATAAATTTAACTAAAGATGTAAAGGACTATATACAGAAAACTACACAACACTGTTAAATGAAATCAAAGAAGACTTAAATAAATGGAAGAATATTCCTTGTTCATGGATAGGAAGACTAAATATCATCATGATATCTATCCTACCCAAACTAATCTACAGATTTAATGTAATCCCAATAAAAATCAACACTGTATTTTTTAATGAATTGGAAAAACTAACTACAAAATTTATTTGGAAGGGTAAGAAGCCTCAAATTGCCAAAGACATATTGAAAAAGAAAAATGATATTGGAGGTATCACACTACCTGACTTTAAAACATACTATAAAGCTACAGTGGTCAAAACTGCATGGTATTGGCACACGGATAGACATACTGACAAATGGAACCGAATTGGGAGTTCTAATACAGGTCCTCACGTATACAGTCATCTGACATTCACCAAGGCCTCCAAGCCTACTCAGTTGGGAGAGAATGGCCTCTTCAACAAATAGTGCTAGGAGAACTGGATATCCATATCCAAAAGAATGAGAGGGGAACACCATCTCACACCTTAAACAAAAATGAACTCAAGATGGATCAAAGATCTAAATATAAGACACATGACCATAAAGACCTTGGAAGATAATGTAGGGAAGCATCTACAGGACCTTGTAATAGGAAATGGTTTCATGAACTTCACACCCAAAGCACAAGCAGCAAAAGAAAAAAAATAGATAAATGGATCTCCTCAAAATTAAAAATTTCTGCATCTCAAAGAACATTATCAAGAAAGTAAAAAGGCAGCCTACTCAATGAGAGAAAATATTTGGCAACCATATATTTGATAGGAGCCTAATAGCCTGCATATATAAAGAAATCCTATACCACAAAAATAAAAAGACAAACAACCCATTTATAAAATGGGCAAGTGACCTGAAAAGATACTTCTCTGAGGAAGAATTGCAAATGGCTAAAAAGCACATGAAAAGATGCTCAACATCCCTAGCTATTAGGGAATGCAAATCAAGATTACAATGAGATACCATCTTACACCAATTAGAATGCTGGCTATTAAAAAAAACAGCAGACTATAAGTGTTGGAGAGCATGTGAAGGAATAGGAACCCTCATTCACTGCTGGTGAGATTGCAGAATGATCCAGCCACAATGGAGGACAGTTTGGTTGTTCCTCAAAAAACTAACTATAATTTTCATGTGATCCAGCAATTCCACTGCTGGGATTATACCCTGAAAAATTGAAAGCAAAGACACGAACAGATAAATGCACACCAATATTCATAGCGGCATTGTTCACTATTGCCAAAAGTTGTAATCAACCCAGGTGCCCATCAACAGATAAATGGATAAACAAAATGTGGTACTTATGTACAATGAAATATTATTCAGCTGTAAGAAGGAGTAAATTGGTTACACACAGGATAACATGGATGAATCTTGAAGACCTTATGTTGAGTGAAGCAAGCCAGGCATTGAAGGATGAACAGTACATGACCTTACTGATATGAATTAAGGAAATCGAGCAGTCTCAGAGAGCTATTGTCTGTAAGATAGGTTTACAAGAAATAGAAAGAGAAGAGAAGGTCTTGAACCATCACCCATACGGATGTAATCCAGTGTATTTTTGATATTTTGCCTTGTGCTATTCATCACCATCAGAGCTCTTATCTTTTCATGTAATATTACAATTTCTCCAGTGTGTTCCAACAGTGTTTTCTTGATATCCTTTTTCTCTTCCTTCTTTGCATTATGTTGATTAATGATTCATGCTATTTATTTGGACATCCTTGAGTAGTTTTTCCACATTCTGTATCTCTTCCTGTTTTTTAGTTTGCTCATTATACTGGGCCATGTCTTTCTGTAATTTTAGTATGGCCTGTAATATTTGTTTTTGTCTAGGCATCTGCATATCTTGATGGGCTTATTTAGTTGATTAGCTGATATTTCTATTCTAA
>JAQZBX010079115.1:0-14025 GCA_029593785.1 Cabassous unicinctus | reverse complement strand
GTCATCTTGCTGCACCAGCTCGCTGCGCTGTGCCAGCCGGCTTGCCTTCACCAGGAGGCCCCGGGAGCCCAACCAATTGAGCCACAGCTGCTTCCCTAAACTGCCTTTTAAACAGTCCATATCAACCACTGTTTTCTCTGTTGCCCCGAAAATCACAATCTCTCTTTTCATCCCACAAGCTCTTTCCCACAGTAATGCGTCTTTCGATTGGCACTGGCATCAGCCTGCTTCCACTATCTGAAGTCTAAGGAGCTTAAAAACACATTTCAGGATTTGAGACTTGAACCTTCCTCCTCTTCCATTTTCTTACTGCCTACTCTCTCCTCCCTCCCTCTGCTATCCACTTCACCACCTCCCCAGATTCTTTTCCATTCTTCCAGCTTTCCTTGCTGAGTAAACAGAATTCACTTCTCTGTTCCAATGCAGTTCTCCTAAATAGCACAGACAACCCTATCTGATATTCCCAAGAACTCATAAAGAGATACATATAAAGAAATGCTTTTACATGTTAGTCATAGATCAAAGGTCAAAAGGAATGTGGAAGTTCAGGGTTAAGACAATTTGTGCCGATGAGCAGGACTTCACTCTACATCAGAGTATCTCCTTCTGCCCTCCCTTATCATTTGGTTCCTGCCTCCGCCCACACACATAGTGAAGTATGCATGTGCATGTCTGTTCCACCTTTAAAACTGTAAACTCCTTAAAAGCAAATGCCATATGGTATACATCTTTTTAAAGCTCCTATTTCTGAGTAAATTGTTTTTGGATGGATGGACGGACGGACGGACGGACAGACAGACTGACAGACAAGCAAAAAGCTCCATCTCCAATTACTCTGTATCTTTTGAAAATCTTAAGTGGAATAACTCTTGCAGATAAATTTTAGCAATGTGCTTATAGTTGTAGAAGTTAGCACGATAAATAGTTGGAATATTAAGTTTCTAAAAAGAACGTCGAATATTTTTTTCTTAACCACCCACCCCTCCTTTTTTTTCCTATTTCAGATTATAGCCATCTGTAAAGAAGCAGCCTTTTGGCCCTGGAAGAAGACATTCAAGCCAACTGCATTATGAGAAGACATTTTACTCGAGCCTTGAGCATTGTGACACCTAGAATTCCTGAGTCAATGAGATGTTTTTATTAAGAATATCAAGAGAGGAATGGACTACATACACTCTGAGAAAATATGCATATTTATTATGATAAAATATCCTTTCTAGAGAAAATTTCTTTTTAAAATTTTGCCTTGCGAGTGTTAAAAAATCCTTAATAAAAATAAAATATCTGAAATAGGTTCACTGGAATTGAGGGACTACTGTTCTTACAGACATTTTATATCATATTGCTATAATAAAAAAAAATCTCAGGACATGAGTTTATATCAGTTTTATCTGGTAATGTATGCTGGTTTGATTTTTTTTAAATCAGACCTTCAGCTTTTTCATTTTTGAGTTGGTCCATTCATCCCATGAAATGATTTCCTTAGTCCAGAATCAATTTCATTGCCTCCCTAAATGCCAAACCTGTGGACATCAATTTTTTTTTTTTAAAAGATTCATCCTATCTATTTATTTCTCCCCACTCCTTGTTGTTTTGCGCTTGCTGTCTGCTCTATGTGTGTTCTTCTGTGTCTGCTTGTCTTCTCTTTACGCAGCACTGGGAACCGATCCCAGGACCTTCCGGAGTGGGAGAGAGGCGCCCAGTCTCTTGCACCACCTCAGCTCCCTGTGACATCAATTTTATAAAGAACATAGAAAGTTTGGAAATTTGGAGGGGATAGATGTGTGGTGAAAAATATTCACAAATCTTTATTTTTGACGAACAGCCAATGAAATGGCGAAACACAAAACACAGGCTTATGTGGCCTTGTTTCCAAATATATATTTGTTCTCGTTATTGTTCACACCTAAATTTTTTTTCTTACCTTCTTAACCTGTACCTATGGCAAAGAAAAAAAAAAATTAAGAACCAGTTCACATAGTTTAATGCCCCTTAAAATTTTTTTAAATATATTTTTTATTTTTTTAAAAAGATACTTATATTACATAAATGTTACATAAAAATATAGGGGATTCCCATGTTCCCTGCTCCCTACCCCTCTCACATTTGCCTACATTAACAACATCCTTCATTAGTGTGGTACATTCATTACAATTGATGAACACATTTTGGAGCATTGCTACTAAGCATGGATTATAGTTTATATTGTTTACACTCTCTCCCACACAATTTTGTAGGTTGTAGCAAGATATATAATGGCCTGTATCTGTCATCACAGTGTCATTCAGGACAATTCCCAAGTCCCGAAAATGCCCTCGTATTACATCTGTTTTTCCCTCTCCCTCCCCTCAGAACCTCCAGTGACCACTGCCTCCACTTCAATGATATTAGTTATTCCATTGTTAGAATCACAATAAGTCTATAGTAGAATACGAGTAAGTCTACTTTAGTCCATAGTTCATTCCTCAATCCTGAGGATTCTGGAATAGTGTTGCCCATTCCATCTCTACTTGAGAAGGGGCTTCGATCCCAAAGGGCAGATGGATGGGACTATCTTGCTTGCACTTGCAGACTCTCTCTGTTCCTTGGGATGGTAGTTGTCCATCATCTCCTTGTTAGTTGTCCTGCGTGAGTCCAATGCACTGGAGAGTAAGTGTTGCAGCTCTCTTGAGATTCAGGGCCCAGCTGGCATATCGACAGCCCAAAGATTTAAATCTCTTGGAAATATACCCATCAACTCTAGCACTAATTATAGGTTCAAATAGAAGGGACAGAAGAGCCATGTGTAAGGAAACCACAACTGATTCCAACTCTATCATGCTGGGGAGCATAAATTCCAAAGTAGGGCCCACTGGCAGGGCACCAAACTCTTGAGCTGTCTACCCTACCTATAGTGTCTGGATATCTCCAGAGCCCTCAGGAGCCCCACTATTTGAGGTAGTATTTACTTTGGCAGTCAATGAGATCCTGCTGTGTAACCTCTGGCATGACCTCCCAACTCACTTTGAAGTCTCTTAGCCATAAAAACTCATTTGTCTTTCCCTTTACCCCCTTTTGATCAAGATCTTCTTTTTTCCAGTTGCATTGCTAGTTGGTTCTTGGTAGTAATCCCTTGGTGCCATGGAGGCTCATCCTTGGGAGTCATGTCCCACACTGGGGGGGAAGGTAATGCATTTATATGCTGAGTTTGGCTTAGAGGCCACATTTGAGCAACAAGGAGGCTCTCAGCAGGTAACTCTTAGGCACTGTATAATACTAGGCTAAGTATCAATTTCAAAATAAATGTTCATAAGTACAGTCATCAATATCAAGGGCCCATCAATGAACCATCCTTCTTCACTAGTCACTGCCCCTGTACTCTGAGGATTCTTACTTTTCCATTAGAGAATGTGGCAGAGCTCCCCAGGATGGGAATTCACTATTCTTTCGGTTATTGTGTGACTCTCCACCCACCTTGACAATGTCCCATGAACATTTGAACACATTTATATGGTTTATATGTATGCCCAGGTGAACCTCCTCCCATATATCCATTATCACTGACACCCGGCACTAGTAATCCTCCCCTGTCATAGTTGTAACTCTTCTGTGATCCAAAACTTTAAAAATGAAGCCAACTGTTAAGAGAAAAATGGTGCTCACTGGGTTGCAGGGACTGACGATTGCAGGCAGGAAGTTTATTGGGATGCTCTCCCCACAGAGGGGGTCTGAAGAGAGACTTCAGTCCCACCCCAGAGGGTGGTGGATATGGCTTTGTACAGTACATCAATAGGCAGGGAAACCAAATGGCTAGGGGGGAGTGGGCTAGGAGGTCTTGGAATGTGGGAGGGGTTGGAGAGGGAGTGATGGCCCTTATCTGCTCCATTTTGTTTATTCTTGGGAGGATATGAGCTGCCCATAGGCTATGGCTTGCTCATTTGGCTAGGTGGGTTATGGCTGGAGGCTTCCTTTCCTCAACCTATGCACAGGGACATTGATTCATGTTCCTATGACCTGTCAATCATTGCAAACCTCATAAGGGCAAAACTCTTAACACCAACTAAGTAACCAAAACAGTTAATAAGAAAATGAAATCATGATAGTTTTTAAAGTAAGAAATAAAATACAAAAAAAATTTAAAAATTAAAAAAATTAACAATTTAGGGGAATAAAAAAATAATGCAAAAAATTTTTATGGTTTACATTTTTTTAAATTTATTTTGTACATTTAATAATTGAAAATATAAATAATTAAAAACTAAAAAGTAAACACAGATGAATATATACATAATGTCAAAAAAATTTTTTGACATTGTGTCTTTCATCACTGTAAGATCTGATGTCTTGTATGTACAGTGACGTTTTCTTCTGTTTATTGCCCCAGTGTCTTATTTTTTTTATTTTGTCTTCAAAGAAGTTTTAGGCTACAGAAAAGTCACTTACAGAATATAGGGAATTTCCATATACCCAACATCCTCCCCCTTTTCCCCAGTCCCCTATTAATAATATTTTATATGTGGGTGGTACATTTTTTACAATTGATGTACAAATATTGAACCATTGCTACTAACCATGGTCAACAATTTCCATTATGGTTTACATTTTGGACCATACACTTTTATAAATTTTGATGAAATTCAACATGGCCTGCATCCAGCATTGCAATTCCATCACCCCCAAAATGTCCTATGTTCCATCTATTCTATTGCTCCTTCCCCCTCCCCTCAGGACCCATGGCAACCACCAAGCTTCACTCCTTGAAGAACTAGATTTATAGTTACTTGCAACAACATTGAGGGCTTGACATATTGGCCTGTCCTCCCCTATTAGGCACTGGCTATGCTCTCAAGAGACTCCCGCCTCTCTATCTGAGAACATAGCAGGACTCCCCAGGATGGGATTCCAACACCTTCTCGCTCATTATGTGGGTCTCCACCCACTGATATAACCCATTATGACAAGATGAACACACACTCCCTAGAGGCCTGCGCCAGGTGTGCACTGTCCCGCATGTCCCCCACATCCATCACCCTAAACTAGTAGCCCTCCCCTGCCATATTTGCCAAAAGAACATTCGCAGCATTGTCGTTTCAACCATGTTCGTGCAAATCTCCAGAGTTCACCTACTCCTTCCCTCCTCCCAGTTCCATCGACAGCCCATCCCACTCTCCCCAACCTACCCCCCTTACAAATCAGCACTGCCCAATCCAATAGCATCACTGCACCACTGTCATGCTTATCTGCTGCACAACTATACCCTTCCATCTTATAGATTTTGCCCATATAGGTATTGGCTCACAGCCTTTCTCTCTTCTGTAAACCTACCTTCCAGACTGTAGCTTTGTGAGTCTGCTCAATTTGCTTAATTCATATCAGTGAGGTCATGTAATATTTGTCCTTCAGTGCCTGGCTTGCTTCACTCAACATAAGGTCTTCAAGATTCATCCATGTTATCCCGTGTGTAAACACTGCATTCCTTCTTACAACTGAGTATATTCCATTGTATGTATGTACCACGTTTTGTTTATTCATTCATCTGTTGATGGTTATTTGGGTTGTTTCCAACTTTTGGCAATAGTGAATAATGCCGCTATGAACATTGGTGTGCATATATCTGCTTCTGTCCCTGCTTTCAATTCTTCTGGGTATACATCCAGCAGTGGGATTGCTGGATCATATGACAGTTCTATAGTAGCTTCCTGAGGAATGGCCAAACTATCCTCCACAATGGCTGTACCATTCTACATTCCCACCAGCAGTGGATAAGTGTTCCTATTCCTCCACATCCTCTCCAGCACTTGTAGTCCTCTGTTTTTTTAATAGCTGCCAGTCTAATGGGTGTAAGATGATATCTCATTGTGTGTGTGTTTTTAGATTTTATTGAAGTATATCATTCATACATGAACATACATAAACAATAAGTGTATAGTGAAAGTTGTGATATTACAAAACAAACATGCATAACATCATACAGGGCTCCCATACATCACCCCACCACCAGTACCTTGCATTGTTGTGAAACATTTGTTGGAAATTATGAAAGAATATCATCAAAATATTACTACAGTACTAACTATAGTCCATACCTCACATTTGCTGTATTTCCTCCAAACCCACCCTATTATTTTCTTCCTTCCTTCCTCCCTCCCTCCCTCCCTCCCTCTCTCCCTCCCTTCTTTCCTTCCTATCCATTTTTACTCCCCACCACCAACGGGTTTTTGCTGTTTTTGTGTCCATTCGCTGGGCAACTCTCTGTGTCCATTTCCTGCCCTCTCTTTTTGGCTCTCCCTTGTGTCACTCTCCTGTTATGTCATCATATTGCTGCGTGGCGCGGTGGAACCTGGTGGTGCACCCACGCATGGGGCCTGGTGGCCCGCCCGCCTTCTATATTTTACTTTTTTTTAAATTTTTACCAGGAGGTCCCAAGGATCAAACCCAGGTCCCTCCATATGGGTGACGGACATCCAACCATTTGAGCCACATCCGCCCCCCTGGTATATCTCTTAAGGTTGACCAAAGATAACTAGAGTTACAGTCATTTCCCATACAGGATGGTCATTTAATAAAGCAGGCTTGGTTTATTACCAGCATTCTAAAAACCAGAAAAAACTAGGTCTGGGGACACATGCATTTTTTCTAATATAGCAAATGTTTAGCCTATCCAGATTATCACAAAATCACAACAGTGAGAATATTCGCAGTCTCATTGTGGTTTTGATTTGCATTTCCCTAATAGCTAGTGATGTTGAGCATCTTTTCATGTGGTTTTTAGCCATTTATATTTCTTCTTTGGAGAAATGTCTATTCAAATCACTTGCCCATTTTTTTAAAACAATTTATTGGAGTATATCATTCATATATGAACATACATAAGCTATAAGTGTTCAGTAAACATTGTGAACTTACAAAACAAACATGCATTACATCATACAGGGCTCCCACACATCACCCCACCACAAATACTTTGCATTGTTGGGAAACATTTGTTAACAAATTATGAAAGAGCATCGTCAAAGTATTATTACTAACTATAGTCCGTATCTTACTCCCTTATACATTTTTTTTAAAGGCTTTATTTATCTATTTATTTACTTTTAACCATTTTTACCACATACACACCCCGGTTTTGCTGTTTTTGTGTCCATCTGCTGGGCAACTCTCTATGTCCATTTCCTGCCCTCTCTTCTCATCCCTCTCTTCCTGTCTTCACTGGGATTCCATCCTTGGAATCTCCAATGTGGGAGAGAGGCATCCCACTGCCTGCGCCACCTTAGTTCCTGGTTTTTCGACATGTCTCATCTTGGCTCTCCCTTGTGTCACTCTCCTGTTATGTCATCATCTTGCTGTGTGGCTCGCGGGTCTGGTGGCACACCCGTGCACGGGGCCTGGTGACTCACACACACACAGGGCCTACTGGCCCATGCACCTTCTATATTTTTCTTTTTTTTATTTTTACTGGGAGGTCCTGGGGATTGGACCCAGGTCCTTCCAAATGAGAGACGGATGCCCAACCATTTGAGCCACATCCGTCCCCCTGCTATATCTCTTAAGGTTGACCAAAGATACCTAGAGTTACAGTCTTTTCCCATACAGAATGGTCATATAATTAATCAGGCTAGGTTTATCACCAGCATTCAAAAACCAGACCTAGGGAGAAAACCTAGGTCTAGGGACACATGCATGGTTTCTAATATAGCGAATGTTTAGCCTACCCTGATTATCACAAAATCAGGGCAGCGAGACTATTTGCATTCACTTGCCCATTTTTTAAATGGGTTGTTTTTCTTTTTATTTTTGAGGTGTAGAATTTCTTTATATCTGCTGGATAATAGACCCCAATCAGATATATGTTACCAAATATTATCTCCCATTGAATTGCCTGCCTTTTCACTTTCTTGACAAACTCCTTTGAAGTGCAAAAGTTTTTAATTTTGAGGAGATCCCATTTATCTATTTTTCCTTTCATTGCTCATGATTTGGATGTAAATTTCATGAAACCATTTCCTAATACAAGATCCTGTAGATGCTTCCCTACATTATCTTCCAAGATCTTTGTGTTCTTGGCTCTTATATTTAGATCTTTGATCCATCTTGAGTTAATTTTTGTATAAGGTGTGAGATGGCGTTCCTCTCTCATTCTTTTGGATATGGATATCCAGTTCTCCAATCACCATTTGTTGAAGAGGCCATTCTCTCCCAGTTGAATGGGCTTGGTGGCCTTGTTGAATATCAGTTGACTGTATGCGTGAGAATCTATATCAGAGTTCTCAATTTGGTTCCATTGGTCAGTATAGCTATCCTTGTGCCAATGCCATGCAGTTTTGACCACTGTAGCTTTGCGGGGTTTTTTGTTTGTTTGTTTGTTTTGTTTTTGTCATTTTCTTTTTCTATTGAATCTTTTATTTAAAATTTTTTCTTTATTTTTAAAAGAACTTTAGATTACATAAATGTTACACTGAAAATATAAGGGATTCCCATATATATCCCACCCCATTCGCCTTCCATGCTTTTTCCTATTAACAACATCTTTCATTAGTGTGGTACATTTGTTACAAAAAAATTGATGAACACATATTGAAGTAGTGCTACTAAGCATGGTCTATAGTTTACTTTATGTTTTACACTTTGCATGTGGTATGTTTTAAAGTCAAATAATGTAATTCTTCCAATTTCATTTTTCTTTTTCATATGTCTTGGCTATTTGTTTTTTGCCCCTCTAAATAAATTTCATAGTTCTCTTTTCCAATTCAGTAAAAAATGCTGTGGGTAATTTTTATTAGGATTGTGTGAATCAGTTTGGGTAGGATAGATATCTTAATGATGTTTAGTTTTCCTATCCATGAACAGGGAATATTCTTCCATTTATTTAGGTCTTCTTTGATTTCCTTTACAGTGTTGTGTAGTTTTCTGCATTACAAGTCATTTACATCTTTAGTTAAATTTATTCCTAGATATTTGACTCTTTCAGTTGCTATTGTAAATGGAATTTTTTTCTTGATTTCCTCCTCAGATTGCTCTTTTTTGGTATACAGAAATACTACTGATTTTTGCACATTGATTTTATAACCTGCCACTTTACTGAACTCATTTATAAGTATGTTGAAAAATAAGTAAAAGAAAAAAAAAATGAAACAAAGAAAGGGTAAACAACAATCAAGAAACAAAACAGTAACAAAGAAGCAATCCTGGAAAAACTGCCTTCCCTCTTATGCCCCTAGAGACCTTCTCAGGCTGCTGGTGCTCATCAATTAATCACCCTGCAACCTGACCTCCACAGGTGATATATCCTGTTTTAGTGAATAAAGTAAAGGAAAAAGAAAAAAATCACAAAACTGAACAGTAGAAACTCAGTCTATAAGTTCCTTATCGTAAGATGCTAGCTGCATACCTGAACCTTCTCTGGATCTCCTCTTTTAGGAGGCATACGGGACTCAGACTTGCAACCTCCTACATACAAGGCAGGAATTCTTCCTGTCCCCACTTCCCTTAGGCAAGTTGGACTTTTAATGGTATTCAGAAGCTGGGCTAATTATTTGCTTGTTTCTCCTGCTTCCCTGAGCAAGTTCCTCTCTCCTGGGGTGGCTGGGTGCGACAGCCTGCCTGAGCAGAGTTCCCTCTCCCCTCTCTCCAGGGCCACCTCATTGCTGGCTGGTATCCTCCCCGAGATTCAAATGGGGCTCAGGTGTCCAAACCCACAGGAAGGAAACCACTCTCCACCATTTGTCAGACCACTCTTCCTCCCAGGGAATGCTCCCTGCCACTCAACTGGTGAGAGCCAGGAGGTCCACCGAGGCTATTTGTCTTGAAGGTGGTGTTTAGCCACTGTATTAGTCAGCCAAAGGGGTGCTAATGTGAAATACCAAAAATAGGTTGGTCTTTATAAAGGGTATTTATTTGGGGTAGAAGTCCACAGATACCAGGCCATAAAGCGTTAAGTTTCTTCTCTCACCAAAGTCCATTGCCACGTGTTGGGGCAAGACAGCTGCCGACGTTTGCCAGGGTTCAGGCTTCTTAGGTTCCTCTCTTCCTGGGCCTGTGATTCTCTCTGGGCTTAGCTCTTCTGGTTCCTCCACAAGGTCAGCTGTAGACTATCAGGCGAATGGCTCGCTTCTCTTCTCCTGGGGCCTTCTCTCCAACGTCAAAACTGCTTCTTAAAAACTGCTGCAACTCTGTTCTTTGTGATGCCTTTTATATTTTCTTCCCCCACCCACCAAGGGGTGGGGCTCAACGCCCTACTGATGTGGCCCAGTCAACGCCCATCATAACTTAATCATGCCCAGATTAACAGATCAGTTTACAAGCATGATCCAATTATATTTTTGGAATTCATAATCACATCAAATTGCCCAGTGGCTACACTCCACCCTCTGAATTCCAAAAATACAATATTCAAAAAACCTTAAATCAGTAATAATTCAAGTACAAAATCATATCATAATCATTTTAAAGAAATACACTTTGTCTTCAGGCAAAAAGAATTATTCATCATGATCCAGTGAGTTTTATATCAGGCATGTAAGGGTGGTTCAACACAAGAAAATCAATCAGCATAATTAATAATTAATAATTAATAAATCAAAGATGAAAAATCACATTATCTTATCGATTGATACAGAAAAGGCATTTGACAAAATATAGCCTTTCTTGATAAAAATACTACAAAAGATAGTAATTGAGGGAAACTTTCTCCATATCATAAAGGCCATATATAAAAAACCCACAGGTAACATTGTACTCAATGGCGAAAGACTGAAAGCTTTCCTGTTGAGATCAGGGACAAGACCTTGTCACCACTGTTGTTCAATATAGTGCTAGAGGTTCTAACTAGAGCAATCAGGCAAGAAAAAGAAGTAAAAGACATCCAAATAGGAAAGGAAGAAGTAAAACTTTCACTGTTTGCAGATTATATGACCCTACATCTAGAACGTCCCAAAAAATCTACAACAAAGCTGTTAGAGCTAATAAATGATTTCAGTAGAATGTCAGGATACAAGATCAATACACAAAAATCAGTGCTGTTTCTATACAATTGTAATGCACAATCTGAAGAGGAAGTCAGGAAAAAATTCCATGTACAATAGCAACTAAAAGAAGCAAATATTTAGGAATAAAGTTAGACAAGGATGTAAAGCACTTGTATTCAGAAAACTATCATGCATTGCTAAAAAAATTGAAAAGACCTAAATAATTGGAAGAACACTCCATTTTCATGGATTGGAGACTAAATATCATTAAAGATGTCAATTCTACCCAAATTTATATACAGATTCAATGCAATCCCAATAAAAATTTCACCAGCATTTTTTAAACAAATGGAAAAGACAATTGTCAAATTTGCCTGGGATTTGGGAGACAAAATTCATCCTTTCATTTTTGTCATCAGGGAGACAAAAATAAAAGGATTTTTATTAAAGACTTTTCTATTTGCTATATATAGACTCAAGTCTTTATTTGAGTCTCTAAAAATAGATCATCCTAGCATTTACCAAGTAACTGATAATTTTCTTTACTGTTCTTCACGTAGTCATCTCTCTGCTCTTTTTTCTTCTGACTTTTTTGTTCTACTTCCCTTTTTTAGGCCAGCAAATGTGTATTATTTAATATCATTACTGGTACCCAAACTGAAGAAATTGTTAATCTCAGCAATAGCCAGTGGCATCTAGACTATGTATTTAAAAAACAAAACTACTCTCCTAAAAACAAAATCCTATTCAAGTGAACTTTTATATTCTATGCAGCACACATGTAGGCATTGTCATACAACTGCTTATTCATTGGGATCCAAGCTTCAATTCATTTTGTTTCATTTGCTCTGTTTTAGTGGAAAGATTACCCTCTCTGTATGGAACCGTATTCTTCTGTAAATAACACATCTGTGGACTGAAACAGGAATATGTTTAATTAATTAATTTCCTTCTAAGAGATAACTCAGGTACAGGGGAAAAGAGAATAAATAGAAGTCCCTATGTTCTATAAAATGATAACTATAGGGATTAAGGGTGGCATTTTTGGGATAACTGAAGTTTAGTGTGTTTTCTAAGTTCACACCTTACTATTAAAAGACACACACATATTCACACCGTGAATTGCAGCAAACAAAAAGTTGAGTGTTTAGTATCCTTTCCTAATGTGATATTAGAGGAGTCCTCACATCCAAATAATTTATTTCAAAGAATGGTGAAATGACTCAGATCCAGACGTGAGAGGAATATAGATTGTTAAGATTCAACTAATATTTTCACGTCTGAACTCCACCAATCTCTTTGGCCTATGAAAGTAGAAACTGACGTGTATTACCCTTCCTGTATTTCAACTACTTCCTCCCTCATTGCCAGCTACTTTAACAGATGATACCAAAAATTAACTTCTGTGTACCTTCCGTCTGTTTTCAGAAATGGTACTCAATTTGCTCTTTCGTGTAATGTTCCTTTGTTATGTAGCCCCATTTTTCTGGGGTGGCACCAGTACAGCCATATTGTAGGATTCCAAGGACACAATTCTATAGAATACAATAGCTAGAATTGCAGCTATGGAAAGTTCCCCACTACTTTATGGTGAGAGCAGAATGGCTAGTTAGTGCAACCTTAGATTCAATACACCAGTATTTCCTATGGATCCACTCCTGTGGAGGAAGGACACTGCCTAGAGCTTTATGCCACTGTGGGTCATAATGGTGGAAGTTGTAAAAAGAAATTCATTAATTAATGTGCTTCATGTCACACCTCCTTTTAATACCATAGGGAACCGAGAAATTGACCCATGGTAACTTTTCTGGTACTCACTAATTTCTCAGGAGGAATGAGAAGAAATATCTAGGTATCCTCATTTAAATATCTCTTTCAACTCAAATTCATATGTCCTCTAATGAATTCATCATTTTCCTTCCTAACATCATCCCTGAATCCATTGGTGACACTATTATTCCAGTCCCCACTCCCAGCTCAAAATATTGTATGATTTTAAACTCATTTTTTAATTAACTGCCAAACAAACTTACTGTCACCCATTCCCAGAGGCATCAATTCCTTCCTTTTTTGCATGTCACTACCCTCATGGAAGCCTCCTTTACCTTTCACCTTAATTACTCCAGCAATCACCTGATAGCTCTTCTGGCTATATCTATTTATAGACTTTCTCACCCCCCTCCCTTTTTGCTTAATAAGTACTAATAATCTTTATTTTATGAATAAGTACTAATAATCTAATATCACAAACTATATCACAATCATCTGGAGCAGATCAAGGTCAATGATCAAACAGACTGGCCAGAAAAAGTTTATTAAAAAATAAACAACATGTGTAAACATCTTTTCAGTGATAAGGCTTTATATTATAACAGTTCCATGCCTTAAATTTCTACAGGGGAAGCACCTTAATTGTTGACTAACAGTAATTAGTTTAATTTATCTTTATCTTTCAGTGAGTTATTAAATGTATTTGAAAATAAATGGTCAGATTTTGTTGACCACACTAATACACATATTATTTGGGGCATGTACTTCCTTTACTTTTAGCTGGAAGTTACATGCCTCCAAATGGATGAATACACAGTGGCCAACCATAATTTTAAATTTGATAAAATTTTGAGGAAATCAAATCTCATTTGCATAATTCAATAACCACCCAAATGTAAAGCCCAAACAGAGAATCAACAATAAAATAAGAAAACTTAATAAGTACCTGAGATTTGGATGCAAGAAACTGAAACACAAGACTGCCTTGTGTTTTAAATGTACAGTTTTAAGTGAAATATCAAGTCATGTTTCCAATTTATTTTTTCACTGTATGGAAAAAAGTAAATATTTGTTGTCTGCCACTCTAATAACCATATCCTGATGATAGACGGTAAAGACAATAGAATTAACAACAACAACAAAAAACTCAGGCAAATTAAGCTCCTGGGCAGTCAATTCTGCAGGCTTAATAACTCAGTAGCCAATCTGTATTATATAAATAGGATGTATAAAAATGATTGGTAATTTTATAAACCACTTTCTGGAAATAATCTATAATATAATTGTTATTTCTCAAAAAAAAAAAAAAAAA
>JAQZBX010079114.1:0-14016 GCA_029593785.1 Cabassous unicinctus | reverse complement strand
GTCTACATTGTCTAGTTTTTTGACATAAAGTTGTTCATAGTATCCTCTTATGAGCTCTCTTATTTCTGTGGGGTCAGTAGTAATGTTCCCATTTTCATTTTTTATTTCATTTATTTGCATCTTCTCTCTTTTTTTCTTAGAGTCTAGCTAAGGGTTTGTCTATTTTGTTAATCTTCTTGAAGAACCAACTTTTGGTTTTTTTAATTCTCTCTATTTTGGGTGTGTGTGTGTTCTCAATTTCATTTATTTCTGCTCTGATCTTTGTTATTTCATTCCTTCTACTTGCTTTGGGATTAGTTTGCTGTTCTTTTTCTAGTTCCTCCAGCTGTGTAGTTAGGTCATTGATTTTAGCTCTTTCTTCTTTTTAAATGTAAGCATTGAGCATTGAGGCTATAACTTTTCCTCTCAACACTGTCTTCACTGCATCCCATAGGTTCCGATATGTTTTATTCTCATTTTCATTCATCTCTAGATATTTATTGATTTCTCTTGAAATTTCTTCTTTGATCCACTGATTATTTAAGAGTGTGTTGTTTAATCTCCATATGTGTGAATTTTCCCTTTTTCTGCTGCTTGTTGATTTCCAACTTTATTCCATGATGATCAGAAAAAGTGCTTTGTATAATTTTGATTTTGTTGGATTTATTGAGATCTGCTTTGTGACCCAACATATAGTCTATCCTGGAGAAAGATCCATGAGCACTTTAAAATAATGTATATCCTGCTGTTTTGGTGTGCAATGTTCTGTATATGTCTATTAGGTTTAGTCCACTTATCATATTATTCAAGCTCTCTGTTTCTTTATTGATCCTCTGCCGAGATGTTCTATCCAATGCTGAGAGTGGTGTATTGAAGTCTCCAATTATTATTGTAGAGATGTCTATTTCTCCCTTCAGTTTTGCCAGTGTTTGCTTCATGTATCTTGGGGCATCCTGGTTAGGTAAATATACATTTATGATTGTTATTTCTTCCTGGTGAATCATCACTTTTATTAATATGCAACATCCTTCCTTGTCTCTAATAACAGTTTTGTTTTTAAAGTCTATATCATCTGATCTAAGTATAGCTACCCCAGCTTTTTTTTGTTTGTTTACTGCATGTGTGGAATATCTTTTACCAACCTTTCACTTTCAATCTATTGGTATCCTTGGGTCTAAGGTGAGTCTCTTGCTGACAGCATATAGATGGCTCATATTTTCTTATCCATTCTGCCAGTCTGTGTCTTTTGATTGGGGATTTAATCCATTAACATTCAATGTTATTACTGTAAAGGCAGTTCTTATTTTATCCATTTTGATCTTTGTGTTTTATCTGTCAATTTTATTTTTGACACTTTTAGTTACTCTTACTGATACAGTCATCATTTCTAGACTCACTTCCAAGCCTCTCTCTCCTGTCTTTTCTTTTCAGGCTGTAACAATCCATTTAGTATGTCCTGCAAAGCTAGTCTTTTTGTTATAAACTCTCTCAGTTTCCGTTTATCTGTGAATATTCTAATCTCACCTTCATTTTTGAAGGATAATCTTGCCAGATATAAAATTCTTGGCTGGCAGTTTTTTTCTTGCAGTATCTTAAATATATCATACCACTGCCTTCTTGCCTCCTTGGTTTCTAATGAGAAATCAGCACTTAATCTTATTGGGTATCCCTTATATGTTATGCATTGCTTTTCTCTTGCTGCTCTCAGAATTCTCTCTTTGTCTTTGGCATTTGATATTCTGTTTAGTATGTTCTCAAAGTTGGTGTATTTGGATTTATTCGGATGGGAGTGCATTGTGCTTCTTGGACACAGGTATCTATGTCCTTCAATAGGGTTGGGAAATTTTCCACCATTATTTCTTCAAATATTCCTTCTGCCCCTTTTCCCTTCTCTTCTCCTTCTGGGGCACCCATGATACGTATGTTTGCACGTCTCTTGCTGTCATTTAGTTCCCTGAGACCCTGTTAATTTTTTCCATTCTTTTCTTCATCTATTCTTTTGTGTATTCACTTTCAGAGGCCATTTCTTCAAGCTCACTAATCCTTTCTTCTGCTTCCTCAAATCTGCTATTATATGATTCCAGTGTATTTTTAATTTCATTTATTGCATCTTTCATTCCTGTAAGATCTGCTATTTTTCTATGTATGCTTTCAAACTCTTCTTTGTGCTCTTCCAATGTCTTCTTAATATCCTTAATCTCTTTAGCCATCTCATTGAATTTATTAAGGAGATTTGTTTGAACATCTATGATTAGTTGTCTCAACTCCTTTATGTCATCTGCAGGTGTATCTTGTTCCTTTAACTGGGCCATATCCTCCTGTTTCTTGGTATGGGTTGCAATTTTTTGTTGGTGTTTTCACATCTGGCTTGCTAGATGTATTTATTCTGGGTGCAGCTTTTCCCTTTTGTTTAGGGCTTTCTTGTCTTTTCTCCCTTGCTCGTTGAGTAGTAGGAGTCGAGGATGTAGTTGGTGCTGTAAGCTATGGAGGTTGAAGCTGCCCACGTTGCCCCAGGAATTGATGAAGCTTCTCCCACCTTCCTCCTCTGTCAAGGGTAGGGACAGAGCTGCAGCCATGTATAATTATCCAAGTTGGGCAGGATAAGACTGTCTGTAGTTGCCCAGAGAGACTGATGTAACTTTGTACCCCTTCCTCCCCTACCTTGGGCGGGGATGGAGCTATAGTTGTGGGCATCAATCTATGCCATGTGGGTCCAAAATGACCACAGTTGCCCAGGTAAACTGATGTAGCATCAGACCCCCTCCCTGCTGGGAGTGGGAATGGACCCTCTGGAGTGCGCAACAATCTAATCCATGTGGACCGAATACACCTGCAATTGTCCTGAGAGGCTGAGGGAGTACTGTTCCTTCTGCCCTTTTAAGGCACCAATGCCCAACAGTTCAGTCCCTGTAGGCTGAAAGTAACCACCATTGCCCAGAGAGGCTGAGGAACCACCAGCCCCCTCCTACCCTATTGGGTGGTAGGGGTGGTTCTATGGGTACCCAACAGTTCAGTCCCTTTAGGCCTAGAGTACCTACTGTTGCCTGAAGGGGCTGAGGAAACAGCAGCCCCCTCCTATCCTATTAGGGTGTGGGGTTGGATCCACAGGCACCCAACAGTTCAGTCCCTGTAGGCCGAAAGTACCCGCCATTGCCCGGAGAGGCTGTGGAGATACCACATTGGGGGTGAGGGTGGATCCACAAGTACCCACCAGTCCAGGCTGTGTGGGCCAAAACACCTGCAGTTACCCAGAGATTCTGGGCAAACACAGCCCCTCTCTTGTCCTATTGGGGATGGGGGTGAAGCCACAGGTGCCCAATGGTCAGGTTTGTGCAGACCAAAAGCACCTGCAGCTGCCTTGAGAGGCTTAGGGAACACCAGCCTCCTCCTATCCTATGGGGGGACAGAGGTGGAGATGGACTCAAAGAAACCCAACAAACCAGTTCGTGTGGGCTGAAAACACCTGCTGTTGCCCGGAGAGGCTGAGGATACCCAGCACCTCTCTTATCCTATTGGGGTACAGGGATGCAGCCCCAGGTGACTGACTATTCAGTCTGTGCCAGCAGAAAGCACTTGCAGTTGCCTGGAGAGCCTGGTGCAGGTCCTGCCAGCTTCCTCTTCACTGGAGGTGGGGCTGGAGCGTAGGCTAGGGCTGCAGTCCAATCTGGGTGGAAAGAAGCCAGTCCCTAACTTCACTGGATTTTCAGTCAGCCAGGCTTCCCCTCATGCCAGGGGCAGAGTCAAAATGGTGGCTACTGGACTCTTTCCAACTTGGACAGGCTCAAACCCTAGGTGTTTCTAGGATTATACTTTAGCCAGCCGAGTCCACTAATCAGTAGCTGAGGTCGGGTGGACAACTGTCTCTTCCTTCACTGTTTATGGGAAATGGAGCTTCTAACTCCAGTCATGGAATACCTCTGAGGGGTCTTCACCGCTAGAGTAGGATGGGCACCAGCCTCTGCAGCGTGGCTTGCAGTTTCCCAGAGAGGTGGTGCAGGTCCCCCCAGCTTCCTCCCTGCCGGAGGTGGGGCTGGGGTTTAGGCTAGAGCTGCAATCCGGCCTGGGTAGAAAGAAGTCGGTCCTTACCAGCACTGTGACTTTCAATCAACCCCGCTTCCTCTCATGCTGGGAGCGGAGTCAAGATGGCGGTTACCAGCCTCCTTCTGACCTGGACATGCTCAAAGTTTAGCTGTTCCTAGGGTTATACTTTAGCCTGCTGAATTTACTAATCAGTAGCTGAAGTTGGTGCCACACTGTGTCTTCCTTCCCCATTTTTTGGGAAATGGAGCTTCCAACTCCAGCCATGGAATAGCTCCCGAGCTGGCTTGCGCCATGGGCACCGACCTCTGCGGCGTGGAGGGCTCTACTCATGAATCTTCTCTGCAGATGGGCAGTCTCCTCCTTCCATTCTTTCAAGGATGTTGCAGGATGGTCTTCTGGTCTCCTGGGGCCCCCAAGCTGGTGCTTTAGGTAGCTCTGGGTGATTACTGACTGCCCTGTAGCAGGAGCTGACTCCAGGAGCTCCTTACTCTGCTGCCATCTTGGTTTCCCCCTAGAAGCTCTTAATTTATTACTGATTTTTTTAAATTTAGTTGTGGTATTGCAAACATTTCTCAGTTCAAGAAAATATAGAAAATGATTGTTGATGACTGTCTAGTATTTCTTTGGATATGTACTAGGTTGATTTGTAATATTACCTATCTTCCTTTAGCCAGCCATAGAAAATTATTCTATACTGGTTAGGCTCCTTCCAAAGAATATAACTTCTAACTATCTGCAATACAATTTTAAACAAGCAGTTATGGAAGATTGCTTGAAGGATATTCAGTCTCTGCTTTAGCTAAAGTAGATCTTATTCCCAGATCTGAATCAAGCCAGCCCATTACCATGGGTGTGATGTATTCGACCTTCTTCTTTTAGTTCATCTTGTAGAATTACTTTACCTAAATTGAACTTTGGGATTTTGCCCACAAGAACTCAATGGAAATAGCTATAGAAAATTTACCATTGTATAGATGGCTGAAAAACTGTTGAGGTCGTGGTGAAACTTCCCTTTTATGAGGACTCAGGGGAAAGAGTTCTCTTAAGCTTCAGAACAAGGAGAAGGAGAGCTATTACTGAGGAACTGATAATCTTTTATCTTTTGTACAGTGTTATTTTTGTAGCTTTCACATTTTCATTTTTGCTTTGTTTCATAGGAAGCTCAGAGCCTAATTGATATCCCACTTTTGTTCATTATATAAGATCAATATGAATGGTTGGGTACCAACTTTCCTTCTAAATTAAACTCTTTCTTCTCTCTCTCTCTCCTTTATTTTTCCTTATATCTGATTTCTTGTACAAATTTTTAAAATCTTACATTGGGTAGATTGTATAAGTCACCTCAAAAATATTTTAAAGGTATGTGGTATGTCTATGACTTCCCCCTTCATATCGCTCCTTCGCCTCGTGTGTGTGTCAGGAACTACACTTCTGGTGTGTGTGTGTGTGGGTGTGTGGGTGTGGGTGTGGGAGGCTGGCCAGCACTATTGACCCAGGCAGTCTGGATAGGGCTCAGCAGTCTCAGGGCCAGGGGGGCCTCCCTCTGCAGGGGGCCCACGAGTGGCAAGCAGCCAGCTGTTGATGGGCAGCCTCGCCCCACAGAGATGCCAACAGCTTCTGCCCAGGCCTTGACACCCTCTCGTGGGAAAATGAGCTGCATGTGCGAGCGTCATTTCTGCACAGCCCTGGGTACTCGCCACCCGAGGTGCTGGCAGCCTCTCTGTGGACCTTTCTTCCCCTTGGCGGGGCCTCCATCTCCAGTCTCCATCCCCCCATCCTGGGCCCTATGGTGGGGGAGGGGAGCCCCCAGCCCCCTTCTGAAGTTCCTGTTCTCTTCTGAATCCTCTTTATTTCCCTCAGAGCCTTGCCCATTGATGCTTGAGGGCACCATTTGGAAGTAGGGATTAAAAAAACAACCAAATATTCACAGTGTTTTCCTCTTTGTATTCTGCTAAAAGAATCCTATCTCTTCTGGGCAATATGCAGGTCTCTGATTGGCTAGGGGAAAGGAACTGAAGAAAAGCACAGAAATTAATTTATCTAGTTTTGTATGGGGCAAAAGAAAAAAAAGATGTATGCATTTAAAGTATCTATATATTTAGAAATTTAGGTATTTAAATTTATTTTATGGGTATCTATATGTATATATAATATATATGCTTGAGTTATACATGTTTGTATGTGTATATATATGTATTTCTCCTAGATCTAGCATGTCATGCCCAGCTTTCAAAACCTTCCATAGTTCCTTATTGCTTACTATAGGATGAAGTCCAAATTCCCTGGCACAGCCATCACTCCCTCCACCCTCTCCACCCCCTTCCTGTCCCAAGCTGCCCGCTCCCCACCCCTGCACTTCAGGCTCCAACCGGGGACTCCTCATTATCCTTCTTGTGCACCTTGTCTTCTCCCACCTCTCTGCCTTTGCACGGGCTGTTCACCTTGTGTGGAAAATCCCCCCTCCCTTCAGTTGCCTGCCTTAGAACCTTCTATTCATTCATCTTGAGTTAACTGTGGTCTCTTTTGAGTCCCGGCGCTGAAAGAGCTCCTGAGGACTCCTCAGGAAAGTCAGGCGTGCCTCCCGTCTGCCCCAAGTGCAGGGCAGGACCCGTGCCTCTCCTCCACAAGTGGACTTTCAGCACCCTCCCTGGGGTCTGGCACCACCCAGGACATGTTCATTGAAGGAATGAATGTGCATTTATAAAGCACAATTCATGAACAGATAAGCTAGAAGAAGAGAAACTGAAAGCAAATTGTTGAAGACATTGCCCAAGAAACAATAATCAGGAACCGAGATAAAGCACCCTCCCCACAGCTGACTGGTTCATTGAGAAGAGCAGCATTTGATTTGCAAAGACATGCACATCACCGCAGTTCTTGAGGGAGGCAGTGATCGCTCCTTTCTGGGTCCTCCCGCACTGGTGCTGTGGGTGCTGGGTGGCTATAACGGTGTCACAGCTCCTGCAACCACCAGATTAGCAGCGCCAAGCAGGGAGGCCAAGGGCCTGTCTCCCAGCCGGGGGTTCCCTCTGAGGGTGGCCCTGACTCCCAGCTTCTCCCAGCCGTGAGCAGAAGGATCTGCTGCTGCTGGTCCAGGGCCCACCCCACTGAGGCTTCAGATGGCCCACTTCTTTCCCCTCTGCAGATCTGTGGCAGCAGGAAATCCAAATCCATGATTCTGATTTCCCACTCCTGTTAGCCATCCCCCCACCCTTGGTTCCCAGATTGCAAGATCTGGACTTCCCAACCAGGCCCCGTGAGCCCTGGATGCCCCTTTGAGATTGTGACAGGGTCAAAGGATGTCATCATTCTGGACTGACCAGGCTTCTGCTTACTCTCTGTATTATTGTCTTTCCAATGGCTTCCCATTCTTTCCTTCCTAGTGTTAAATTTCTAGCATCTATCACACACACGATCCACAGGAGCAGGTGTTTTTGCCTGTTTTATCTTCTTCCATATCTCCAGCACCCAGAACAGAGGCAGGTAGACAGCAGATACTTTGCTGAACAGAAAATGAGTGAATGAAGGGATGAATGAATGAACCCCTTCTGCACAAAGAGCCCTCTATTGGAATGAAATGAATGAAGGCTGTAGGCACTCCTTTGGTTGGTTTTCGGATTAGAAATATCTCCCAGTGGTCTGTGATGGCTTCAATCTGGCCCTTTCTGAGTGAGGGTCTGGCTCTGGAAGAGCCTGAGCTGTGTAGGACAGTGCCGCAGGGGGAGAGGGGATGGGAGGGCTGAGCCAAGAGGCGGCCCAGAGGCCTTTGTGGAGCCTCACAGCCCAGTGGAATTTCCTCTGGCAGCTTCTCCCTGGCCAGGAGCCCAGAGCCTGCCCTTGCTCTTGGCTCTAAAGTCAAGAACAGTAGAGGGACAGGGTCGGGGGTGGGGGAATAGGGGGTGGGCAGGACCAGGGGTCAGAGAGGGCGTGAAGCCTGAGGGGCCCGGACTCTGCACTGCTCCTGGTTTTTAAACAACTCTGCTTAGAAACAGAAATGAAGCTCTCTGGGAAATGGGAGGGCCCTGGCAGGCCTCCCGGGCCTCCGGAACAGCAAGTTCCTGCCAACTTGTGACAGAAGTGGGGGAAATTTCGAGGAGAGAGGAGGGCATCGGAAGGAGTAGACACAACCCAGCAACATTTTGCCTGGTAAAAATCCTGTTCTGAAGTAAACATGTTTCTGAAAATCAGGAGGGTTTTTATTCTCCAGGCTGCTGTGCCCACGGGCCCACCCACTTTCTCTGAGCTCAATTAATTCCAGGTGCGTGTTTGTTTTCAAAGAAAGAATATTATAAGGTATCCATGGTCACTGCCTGAGAATGCTCTGGAAGAATGAGATGGAAAAATCAGCGCTACCTCCTTGGGTTTCCCAGGACTGTCTCCTAGGGCAGGGGTGGGTAACTCACTTTTTCTCCTAGGAAGCTTCCTTTCAGCCTGTTAGAGCCAGAGAACCAATAAGGGCTTCTTCAGGGCTTTCTGGGAATTGGGCTGGAAGGGGCAAAGGATCTGGATGTACAGAAAATCTGCTGTTTGACTAATAGGGAAGGTGAACTCAGGCAAGGAAAGTCCAAGGGAGGACCAAGGAGCCTTGGGGAGGAGGGGAAGTAGTTAGGCATTGCCGCCTACAGAAAGGTCTAAGATCAATGTGGTCCAAACCAGCTGGAGGGTGAACAGACCAGCAGCCTGCAACAGCTCACTGTGCTTTCCAGAGCTCCAACGGACAGCTGTCCCCAGTGGGTTCTTGGCATTTCACAATCGCCTTGATTTCAGAGCTTGCCTTGGCCCCCAGAGCCAAAGGCATCCCCCTGCCCCAGAAAGTAGTTTGTGAATCTGGAACACCTTGGAATCCCACCTGGAAAAACTGTGTCAAGGGGAGGGAGAATGAGAGGGGCGAAAGGAATGCTTTTTACAGCCACTCCCCGCAGAAGGCTTTCTGAGACACATGGCTCACCTGTGCTGCTATAGGAACTGTCAAGCATTGTGGTGGGAGAGTGAATTGGCACAACCTCTTGGGAGAACTTACTGCATTATATAGGAAAGTTGAAGATGCACAAAACCTACAAGCCAGCAATCCCATTGATACTTACATATCCTAGAGCAGTGGTTCTCAAAACTTTTGGGCTCAGGCCCTCTTATACTCCTAAATAATATCGAGGACCCCAAATAACTTTTTTGGGGGTGAGTTATATCGCTCCATAAACAAGATATTAGAAATGAAAACTGAACACTAAAATTATTCATTCATTTATAAGTAACAGTTATAAGCCCATTATAGATTAACATAAACAACACATTTATTAAAAAACAACAACTGTGTTTTCAAAACCAAAAAAAAATCAGTGAGAAAAGTGGCATCATTTTATAGTTTTGCAAATCTGGTTTAATAGAAGACAGCTGATTCTCATATTTGCTTCTGCATTCGTCTGTTGCAATATTATATCATGCAGTTGCTGGAAAACTCTACTGTTTATGAGAGAATGAAAGTGAAAAGGTAAGTAACATCTTAGTATTATTATGAAATAGTTTTGACCTCACTGATCCCCCTGAAAGGGTCTCAGAGATCCCTAGGGGTCCCTAGACCACACTTTGAGAACTGCAAAGTTTACATTTATAGCCCAGCAAATGTGTACATGCATGTTTCAAGTGGTGTTATTTATAACAGCAAACAACTACCTAAATGTTTTTGAATAATAGACTGATAATACATTTGTGGTATATTCATACTATAGATGAATCTCACAAATAATATTTAACAAAAAACACAATAAGGGGAGTGGATGTATCTCAAGTGGGTGAGTGACTCCTTCTCATGTACAAGGTGCCAGGTTTGATCCCCAGTACCTCCTAAAAAAAAAACCAAAAAACAAAAAACCCACTACAATAAAATGTGATTTCATATTTATAAAATTCAAAACATGCAAAACTGTATCATTTAGGGTATAAATATATATTAAAACCATGAAGAAAAGCAAGGGTAATGGTTATCTCGGATGGGGGGAGGGAAGGAAATAAAGAGGCAGTGGGTGCCTGGCCCTTAGTTCTGCTGAGCAAATTTGAATGTTTGGATAAAAACTCGTGGGCCAGAAGAGGGGACATGAGAGCTGAATGGAGAAGGCTCTGGAATTCCTAAAGCAGTGGATTTTAAACTAAAGTAAGCATATTCTTAAGGCCCATGAAGACATTCTAAAGGGTCACAATACGGATAACATGCTCAACTTCCAAATGTTCTCCTTCCTCCTCTTCCTTGACAATGCTTCCATTTTGGGCTGGTTCTCTTTTTATCTCCCTCCCTCATAAATGTCCTTTTCCCATTTATCAGAAGAAAGATGTGGCCTGCCTTTATGCTTCTTGGTTGTAAAAATCCCCAGGGGTCCAGTCAAAGGGACAATTTAAAGTATTGTTTGAGCTGAAAAAGTGAATTCATTAACAAGTAGGTTACAAATACTTTTGCAAATCAGGAATGATACATGTTTAAAAACTAAGCTGAAAGAGAAACTAATGAACAATTAATAATATCAGATGATAGATCACTAAAAATAACCTTATGATTATTTGTGATTTTAGGGTATTACTCTGAAAGAGTTCAAAGAATCAAATAACACCATTATATTAAAACCCCTCCATTTTCATAATCTTATTTATGTGAGCAAGTTTTCTTGACACTTATGTTTTTAAAAGTGAAAATTGCAGATAGAATTGATGCTGAGCCCTGTCTTATTCTAGACTTTCTAGAGAAAGTAATATTTACCATGGATACATAACCCCGAAAGTATCAAGCATCTCATAAAGAATGGTCTCCAATAAAATTGTATTTTTTAAATACTATCTCATCAAAATGTATAATAATGTGTAATATATTTATGTTGTTTTGGCCAATTGTTTGTTACTGCTAATTGTAATGATAACTCATTCCAGAAGGAACTCATTGAACACTGTGGATCAGTGCTGTCCACGATGGTCCAGTACAGTAGCCCCAAGTCACATGTGGCAGCTGAGCACCTGAAATGTGGCTAGTGTGATTGAGAAACTGAACTTTTAATTAATTTTAATTTAAATGGCCACATGTGACTAGAACTGCCATATTGGACAGCACAACTTTAAAGCTTCACGGTCACAGAAATGGTTAAAAAAATTAAATTTGGACTTCTATGTATGTTTTTGTGGAGAAATATAAGGTGATTAATAAGTTATTTTAACCATAAGTGTATATTATATTAACACAAAGCCCTATATGGGAAGAGGAAATACAAATTCAAGAAGAAAAAAGGAATGATAGAAAATTACTGACTGCTAAAGAAGAGCTTGGTTATAGTATTTTTTAAAAAGATGATAGAAGATACCAAACTTTTATACTTAAATTCTATTTGGATACATTTAAATGAATGACACAATAGTTTATTTTAAAACGTCAGTATTTACAGTGGAATTTAATCTTTTGCAGCCATTTAAATTCCACAAAAGAAATGATGGAAATTAACTTTCATTAATGAAACAATGAAAATTAAACAATGAAAAATTTTAGATGATATCACAAAAATGTGTGAGGGAGTACAGAATGTCTCAAAAACCTTTTAGAAGATACGAAGCAGAATGCTTGAAGACCTCTGAATTGGATGACATTCATTGTGCTTTTCAACTCTTTGGATTTTATGGATATGGTGCTAGTGAGCGGGTACTCTAGCCTAGAAAAATATCCCTATATGTAAAGGTTTACTTATCATCAAATGTCCTAGAGAAAACAAAATCAAAACAAACAAGCATGCAAACAAAACAAAAAATACAACCCCCTCATACATACACACACACACATACACATACACACCAGACAGACCCCTACCCCCTCACTGGCAATTCTGGTGCAGGCGTTCATGAACCACACTTCCAAGTGACATTGACCTGGTGAGTAACGTGGAGGGGTCTGGCCAGTGAGAACCTCTGGAGGTGGGGGTGGCCTCAGAGAGGCTCATTAAGGATCAAAGAGTCTGTTTTAAGTTGTTTGCATAGCTGCAGAGTAAATCCCTTTGGCCTGAGTCCTTGACAGACTCTGCTACCCCCAAAAGGCCTCGGGTGGGTGATGGTTTGGTTTGGTTTTGGTGGAAATCAAGGCAAGGGCCCAAGTTCTACGTGTGGGTGCAGACCCAAGCTGGAAGGATGGTTCAAAGTGGAAGCTGCAACTAGGAGCCAGAGGCAATCCCCAGAACCCCAAGCCGAAAATATGCAGACCTCCGTGGGAGTGGGCCTGCATTTTGCGATGCCTGCTGGGCCCAGCTGGACTATACTTATTCCAGGGTGGACTTGCTGTAGGGGGGCTCAACTCCAGGGGTCAGGAACTAGAGCCCGACCCAATCCAAGGGGCAGCAAGAGGACAGGAGGGACAGAGGAGACTGAGCAGGCAGGTCTTTGACTTGGAATCACCACAACCACCAACTCTCTCCAATGCTAAAGGAAATAGGAAAACATTCCTGAGACCCATTAAGTGCTTCCCCAAAGGTGAGCATTAACAGCGGAGAGGGGGTGGAGCATCCTGGCCAGCGTGGAGAGGAGAGCATTCGTCCTGTTATAGGAACTTGGATTCTGGATTGGCAGTCCTGAGTCAGCCTCGACTGGCAAGGGCAGCCTCCCTTTCCTAAGGGATCCCGTTCTCCGCGGGGCCTTACCCAGCTCAGGCGGCCAGGCCACGCTGTTGCTCAGTGCTGGTTTTGGGATCAGCTCCCAGGCCTTGGCAGTGGGATCCAGGCGGCCTCGGCCCCATTTCAAAGGCTTACCAGCTGATTTTTGTACAGGGTCCAGGCCGAAGTTGCATAAGGGGTCAAGGAAGCCAAAACATTTTTCTTTAAGGAGGGCTCAGACCACAGGCAGGGTGCTGACACTCCCCTTGGCCTTTGTGAAGGAAAATACCAGCATCGGCCAAGAAAGGGAGAAAGAAACAGACACCAGCTTGTAGGAAGGTTGAGGACTGACTCCAAGAGTCAGGCGATGTGCAGGATGGCAGGGTCTGCATCTGATCTTTTCTCAGACTGCTCCGCTGTCTCTCAGCTCTGAAAGGTCTCAGAGCCTGGGGTCACATCACACAGCGGATGCCAAGGGCAAGCTAGAGAGGTAAGAGCCCACAGCAGTGTTGACGGCCACTGGGGGAGAAATCCGGAGAGTTTATGCTATAACGAGGGACAGGGAGGCATTTGTGCATTTAACAAACATCAAATCCCTAAAATCAAAATCTGTGAGAAACAGTAACTCTCAACCTTTTCAAATGCAACTCAGATGACACAGTACCTTTGCCTGCATGACTCACCCCTGTAGACGTTCCCACATGTTGGCACCACTGTCAAATTTGTGTGCAATTCCTGGCTTTATCCCTAAATCTGCCTCTTCCTCTCTAGTTTAGGCACATAGGAAGAATGCATGTGGATTAGCGGATTATGATTACAGGGTAAACTTGAATCACTTTAGCTCATTAAAACAGTAAGTTATTTGCAAACTTGAGGAATGAAAAGAGATTGCATCTTTTTTATATGTTCCATCAGGCTGGCTCCAGCCTCATGCACGCCCCCCTCCCCCCCATTGCAAGAAGGGCCTTCTCTTTTTCCCAAGAGAGGTCCCCTGTGATAAGCCCAAGAACTCCAGTTTCCCAGGATGCTTCTTGAAAACGCAAGACTCAGTCCTGGTCTCTTGGCGGTGGGGGTGTGAGGGTAGAGCCTGGACAGTGGGGAAAGTTCTTCCGCACTGTTGGTACACTGGCTGCATATCGGCGGCTGGTTTGTAATTCCATATCCCTATTTGTGCCCTGAGCCTTTCCTGATTGCTCCCACCTCCAAGCTGTAGAGGAACTCAGGTACCTTCCCAAGGCAGGGACTCTTCTTGTTGCTGAACCTGAAGGTTGTGGCGAGGGCCTGGTTTCCCCTCAATAGCCAGCAGCCCTGGTGCTTTTTAGGATACTCACCCTTCTAGGATTTCTTTTTCTGCCCACAGATCTGGGAGAATGACAAGTGGGCTACATCA
>JAQZBX010079113.1:0-14024 GCA_029593785.1 Cabassous unicinctus | reverse complement strand
TTTAGAGAATTTTTAGATTTAAATAAAAATTACACTGAAAGTATAGGGAATTCCCATGAAACCCCACAGACATTCACACATAGTCTCTCCTACCATTATCATCAAACATTAATGTGGTACATTTGTTACAATTGATGAACTAGTAGTGAAGCATTGCTACTAACCATGGTCCAAAGTTTACATTATGGTTTAGACTTTGTGCTGTACAGTTTGTTTGCATATATCATCGATTTCTAATCTTTTCTTCATTACTCATCTTTCTAATTACTGGTAGACCATTTTGCTCTTCTTTTTACAGTTTTCTGGAGTTGAAATATAGGTAATTTGTCTTAAGACTTTTTTCTTTTTGTAGGGTAAGCACTTACAATTTTAAACTTCTATGGCTGGTTTTTATATACCAATACCTCTATTTGTTGTATTTTCACTTGTTCATTGGAAATTTTACTTGTTAGTTCTTTTTGTTCACAGATTGTTTAAATGTATGATGTGCAATTTCCTAAATGTTTGCTGTTGTTAATCTAATTAATTCCTTTCTGGTGAGAGACCTTACTCTATATAATTAAGTCTTGTATATTCATTTGGACTTGTTTAGTGGCTCTGTATGTCATCCATGTTGATATATTTTCAAAGGAAATGCTAATTTAACCCATAATTATATGCTACTACACAACAAAGGGATTTTTTAATTAACATGCCAGGCAACACCAAATGATTTACAGGATTTTGTTCAACCTAATCTCTCATCCATTTCAGTTGCAATATTTGGTGATAAATGTTACAACATTTATCAAAACAGTTCAGAAGTTTCTTACTAAATTAAAGTTTTCCAATCCTATGAACCATTAAGTCCAGTCATATACCCATGACAACAGAATGCATGCAACAATAGAAAATTTGTACAAGTCATAAACCCACAACTTCTCTAATAAAATAAAAACAAATACGTGAAAGAATATTCATATCAGATTTATTCAATATAACTAAAAATGTTATTGGTGATGTGAAATAAAGGGAAATGAGTAAATAATTAAGAAATATTTATAAAGCATAATATTTAAAAAAGGAAAAATATTGATATATCCATCAATGTGAATGAATCTCTAAAACATTAATTTGAGTTTAAAAAGAGGCTTAAACAAGAAATGGAATATAGACTTGCCATGTGACCCAGAAATAACATATTAAGTATATACCCAGAAGAAATGAGAGTAGTGACAGAAGTAGACATCTGCACACTGAAGTTCATATCAGCATTATTCATGATAGCCAAAAGTTGCAAACAACCTAGGTGTCCATCAACTGATGAATAGATAAAAAATAGTGGGGTATATACATGATGAAATATTATGCAGCAGTAAGAAGAAATGCAGTCCTGAATCATATGACAATATGGATGAAACTGGAGGATTATATGTTGAATGAACCAAGCAGACACAAAAGGACAAATACTATATGATTGCACAATTATGAACTAAATGTATACGTAAACTCATGGAATTAATAATTAGAATATAGGTCACAAGAAGATAGAAGAAGGGTAGAAAATGGAATTCTGAGGGTTAATCTGTGAAGAATTGGTGAAAATATTGTTTGTAAATCTTTGGAAATGAAATGAAATGGTGAAAGCACATCATGTTGTTTGTGACTAGCAGAACTATTATATAGGTATGACTGATTGAAATGTAGAGTCTAAGGTTATTTATATTACTAGAAGGAAAGCTTAAAAACTTGGGACTGTATAATATAGTGAAACCTCATGTAAAATATGAATATGGGTGATATTGCATATATAAGACTTTTCTATAAAATATAAATACAAATATACTAGAGAGAAGGAAACAGAATAGCAGCTATGTATGGCAGGGAAAGCATAGAGAGATTGAGAGGTGATGAGTTTTTTTGTTTGGTTGGTTGGTGGGTTTTTGTTTTTTACTATTGCTGTTATTGTTGCTGGAATAATGAGGATGCTCTATTAATGACTGAAGTGATGACTGCACAAATATGTGATTGTACAAATACCTTTGATTTTACACTTTGGTTGGATTTATGATTTATTAATATGTAACAGTAATATCGATTTGTTAAAAAAAAAAAGAGCCTTAAATAAAAGTGTCCACTGACACAACTCTTATTCAATATTTTGCTAGAATTTCTGGCTAGAAAAATTAGACAAGAACAAGAAATAAAAGGTACTCAAATAAGAAATAAATAAGTAAAATTTTGCTATTCACTGATGATATTATCCTATAACTAGAAAATTACAAATATCCTAAACAGAGCTGCTTGAACTAATAGACAAATTCAGAAATTTGACAGGATACAAGATTAATATGGAAAAATCAATAGCATTTTTATACACTACTGATAAGTAAGGGCAGGAAGAAATTACTTTTATAACAGTGACTAAAATAATCAAATATTTAGTAATAAACTTTAGTTCCTTATACAAAAATTAACTCAAAATGGATCAAGAACCTTAATATAAAAGTGACAACCATAAAACCCTAGAAGAAAATGTAGGAAAACATCTTCAACACCTTGTGGTAAGCAGTAGTTTCTTAAACGTCACACCCAAAGTACAAGCATTTTGCAAAAGAAAATAGATAAATGGGACCTCCTCATATTTAAACACTTTTGTACTTCAAACGACTTTGTAAAGAAAATACAAAGACAGCCTATCCAATGGGAGAAAATATTTGTCAACCACATATCACACAAGGGTTTTATATCCATTTTTTATAAAGAGATCATACAACCCAACCATAAAAGGACCAGCAAACCAATTAAAAATGGGCAAAAGACTTGAATAGACTTTTTTTTTTTCCAAAATGGAAATAAGAATGACCAAACAGCATATGCAAAGTGGTCATCATTACTAGCTATTAGGGAAGTCCAAATCAAAACTATACTGAGATGCCATTTTCACAACTCATAGAATGGCCATTATTTTAAAAAGGAAGAAAACTACAAGTGCTGGAGAAGATATCGAGAAATAGGAACACTCCTTCACCATTGGTGGGAATGAACAATGGTGGAGCCTCTGTGGAAGACAGTTTGGTAGTAACTCAAGAAGCTGAATATAGAATAGCTGTATGATCCAGTAACCCCATTACTAGCAATATATTCAGAAGAACTGAAAGCAAGATGGTGAAATGACTTTTGTACACTGGTGTTCATAGCAGCATTATTCACAATTGCTAAAATATAGAAACAGCCCAAGTGCCTATCAACCAAATAATGGATATGAATGAATGTAGTAAATACACCCATGAAATACGTTTTAGTTTTAAGAAAAATGAAATCAGGATGCATATATCAACATGGGTGAACCTTGAGGACATTATGTGAGTGAAAAAAGCCAGACCTAAAAGGACAAATATTGTATGTTCCCTCTAATATGAACGAAATAGGATGAGTAAACTCACAGAGGTAAACTCTAGAGTATAGGTTACTAGGAGGTAGAATGTGGGTTGAGAATGGGAGCTGATGCTTAAAATATGTAGAATTTTTAATAAGTTTTATCACATAAATGCAAATGAATAGAGCTGATGGTAACACATTATAGTGACTATAAATAATGCTGCTGATTTAATCCTTTTTTAAAGAATTCACCATATTATTACTTTTATGGTAAAATAATTATAAGTAAAAATTTCAAAATAAAAATATGTTATAGGAATAAAGCATATTAAGCAAAAAATCAATGCAGTATTTATAATTCCATGAATAATATAAAAACTCAGAGTATATTTCTTTGAAAAGCTCATAAACATCTGCCAATTTTGAGTGTTCGGTGTTAATGCACAATGCCATTAGTCAATAAGTATGAGATAGTTATATTAGAAATTTGAAAAAGTCTTGCTATTTTTCTGAAGTGTAAAAATATTGTTAACCTCTACATTAAAGAACACAGATTCTCATCCTTTCATAGATTCTTATCTAAATTTATATACTCATTAATTGTTTAGTCAGTTATATGACAATGTATTAAATATTGGGAACACGTGCAATAAATAAAGAAATACAATAATCAGGTATAATAAGCAATATTTTTGAAATAGTTATTATCTAAAACATTAATTTTGATAATCTTATGCATTTGTATATTGCTAGTTGTCTATACACAGGGAAAATGATCTTCAAAAATTATTTGTGGGTTTCAAATATCTGTTTTATTTACTCCTCCATTATTTTTTTTATTACTAATTGAAAATGATTACATATATTTAGAATAATAAATTTTAATCTCATGCTAATGTGAAGATCCAACTATATAAAAGCATAAAGCCAAATACCAAAACTATATTCTCAAGATCTGTGTTTATTGACTCTATCTGTCCATTTTTCCATCTATCAGCTTAATCTACCTCTTCTAAGAATGAGTGTGTGTGCATGTGTGTAAATGGGTTTGTTTTTTTTTTAGGAATGGGTCATTTTTATTTTTTTTCTGACTGCTATGAAATACTTTTCTAATGAATAAAAATGTTTAAAGGGCAGAATTAGTGACAAATGCTTACAATGTGGAGCTCAAAAGACAAATATATGTGAGATAATGAAATGATTAGAAGAAGTGTGATTGAAATAACTACATCTCATCCTTCCATGAGAACATGTGACAGATATTTTAAACCCAAACAGCATCAAATATTGCCCTAATGGAAAAAAACGAGGAAATACTAATTGTTTATTGAATTATTTTTCCTTTTTGAATGAGTATGAACCTTTCTCAGTTAATATTTTTGGGAAATTCAGGTGATTTCTTTCCCCTTAAACTCAAATCAATTCTCCCAGTTTATTGGTTCATTGATAATATTTCAACAGACATGAATTCCTTCTATATACCACAAATCACAGGAAACCCAAAATCACAGCACAGTCCTCCTACAAAAGAAAAGAATGCTTAGGGCCATTAGGTTTATGAATATACAAATGGAACACATCTGCACATCTCATATACCAGTGAAAATTGGTTTTACATGAAAATGAAGTCAATTAAAAAGTACCCCAATTCAAAAAAATTAAAAAGATGTGTGAAAATGATATATATGTATATATGTATAAATATTTATATATGCATGAGTATCAATCAATCAATAAATATGTATGTATATATGCATATATATGAAGAAAATCCAATTGAAAAAGAATTTAATAGGAAAACAGTAAATCTCTCATACCTTTCATATATGATGTTTGGAATAATTCAAATGAAGTAAAGGAAACCACATGAAAATCAGTGTAATATGTAAGGTCAGAAAAGGATTTAAAAGAAGAAGCCCAAATATCTTATTTTTTGAATAACAGTATGTTCTGTACCATTAGTTCTGAAGGAAAGTTTTTAAAAAGTGTAACTACAAATAAATATGGATGCACCAATTGCCTGGGGGGTTGTGGAACATTGAAATACTGACACATTGCTGGAGTGTATGTATAAGTTGACAAAACTTCTTTGGAAAATCATTTGACATTGTGTCAATCAGTTAAAACCAGATTAAGTTGCACTAAACAAAAATTGTAAGTATTAGTGCTGATAGCAACAAAGATTATTTTCCAGAATGACACTTGCCCCTTGTGTATAGGCTATGGCTTTGATGCTAACAATCCATATTCCATGCCTAGGCTATTGGAGAGCCTCTGTATGGGATGTTGCAGATTTTGTGATAGAATGAATTATATTTTTAAAAGGTGTACAGATATGTTAGCTCTTAAATCCACATCACTTAGTTCAGCTCTTACTACCTTGGCCAAAGAACTTCAAGAGGGCAAGCCTGAACATAATTATTTGGAACATTATTATCTTCTCCTAAAAGTGACATTGCAGAGAAATCCATCTCACTATTCAGAAAGCAATTGGAAATCACTAAGGGCCAGAGAACCAGATTAGGCACAAAGATATGGAAGCTAAACAACACACTCTTAGGCAAACAGTGGGTCAAGGAGGAAATCTCAAAAGAAATCAGTAACTCCCTCGAATCGAATGAAAATGACAACACAACATATCAAAACCTATGGGATGCAGCCAAAGCTGTACTGAGAGGGAAATTCATAGCCATAAATGTATATATTAAAAAAGAAGAAAGAGCTAAAATTGAAGCCCTAACTGCACATCTGGAGGAACTGGAAAAACAACAGCAAACTAACCCCAAAGGAAGTAGAAAGAAAGAAAGAACAAAGATTAGAGCAGAGCCAAAAGAATTAGAAAATAAGTAAGCAAAAGGAAATATAAACAAAACCAAAGCTGGTTCTTCAAGAAGATCAATAAAATTTCCAAACCCTTAGCCAGACTAACACACACAAAAAAAGAGAGCAGATGCAAATACACAAAATAAGGAATTAAGAAGGGGATATCTACTGACCCTACAGAAATAAAGGGTATCATAAAAGGATACTTTGAAAAATGATATGCCAATAAGAATAATAATTTAGAGGAAATGGACAGATGATTAGAAACTCACCAGCAGCCTACATTGACGAAAGAAGAAATTGATGAACTCAACAGTCCAATTAAAAGTAAAGAGATAGACACAGTCATCAAAAACCTCCTAACTGAGAGCCCAGGACCAGATGGCTTCACAGGTGAATTCTGCCAAATATTCCAGATAGAGCTAACACCAATTCTGCTTAAGCTCTTCCAAAAAATAGAAGTAGAAGGAACATTGCCTAACTCATTCTACGATGTCAATATTACCCTAATACCAAAACCAAACAAAGATAACACAAGAAAGAAACTTTACAGACCAATTACTCTAATGAACCTAGATGCTAAAATCCTCAGCAAAATACTTGCTAATCGAATTCAACAACATATCAAAGAATTATACACCATGACCAAGTGGGTTTCATCCCAGGTATGCAAGGATAGTTCAATAAAATCAATCAATGTAATACACCAAATAAACAGAATGAAATAAGAAAATCACATGATCATCTTGATAGATGCAGAAAAAGCATTCGACAAAATACAGCATCCTTTCCTGATAAAAACACTGCAAAAGATAGGAATACAAGGAAACTTTCTGAACATGATAAAGGATATATATGAAAAATGCAAAGCTAACATCATCTTCAATGGTGAAATCCTAAAAGCCTTCCCTCTGAGATTGGGAACAAGACAAGGATGCCCACTATCACCACTCCTATTTAACATTGTCTTAGAAGTACTTGCTCGAGGACTGAGGCAAGAAAAAGATATAAAAGGCATCCAAATTGGAAAAGAAGTAAAAATTTCATTATTTGCAGATGACATTATCCTATACATAGAAAGTCCTGAGAAATCTACATCAAATCTTGTGAAACTTATAAAGTAGTTCAGTAATGTCACAGGCTATAAGCCAATTCCCAAAAAATCAGTAGCATTTCTGTACACCAATATCCTGAATGGCATTGCAATGACAGATATAGGCCATTTTATATCATCACATATCTTGCACAACTGTGTGGGAGAGAGTGTGGTCTACAATGTGAACTATGGTCCATGTTTAGTGGCAAAGCCCCGAGATATGTATATCTATTGCAGGTAATGTGCCGTACTAATGAAGGTAGTTTATGTGGGAGGTTGTGGGAGGACTGGGAGGTGGGGCATATGGGAATCCCTTCAATTTCTGTGTAACATTTATGTAGTCTAATTATCTTTAAAAAAAATAAAAAAACAGATATTAAGAAAAAAAAGAAAGCAATCAAATCTTTTTTGAATCATAGTGAAAACCAGGAATTATTTATTATATTTCAGGACAGTGATTTTTACTTACAAGCCAGAAGGAAAAATTTATGGAATGAAAAAGGAACATGATAAATCTTTAGGATTCTGTTTTTGTTTGTTTTGCTTTAGGACTATTTTTATAATTATGAGTTAGGTTCTGAATTTGTTTTAGAAAATTATATTTCTTTCTGATTAACAATATATTACCTAGTGCACCCTGCTGAATAGAGTTTATATTTAGAGTTTTAAACTTGGTTCAACAAAGGGATCAGATCCCGTTGTTTTATTCATTTCCTGAGTTTATTGTAAAAAAAAAACTTGAAATATATTTGCACTCTATTTCTTAAATATATTTATTCAAATTTCCAATATTGGTTCAACAGAAAATGCAAACTTCTTTCATCCAATCAAATAATAATTGAGAACTCTATCACTTAAATGCATATATATCACTGGGTATTTAGCCCTCTAAATAATTCTATCCAGAAAAGTAATAATATCCAATATTTAATAAGCCAAACACATTCAGTCAAGTCTTATTCCATGTAGAATTAACTATCCTTTTAAAGGAAAACAATCCAGGTTTGAAAGTGCACATCCTAAGATCAATCATTTCCATGCATTCACCTTGAACAATTTCAAGCCATAGAGAAAAAACATATATATTTTAAACTTAGGCAAATATGGCAGATTAAATTGCATATCTCAGAAAAAAAAACTTGCTCCTAATGTTAATTCATTCCTGTGGCTGTGAACCAATTGTTAATAGGACCTGTCAAAGATGTCTTTTTCAGTTAAGGAGTGGTCAACTGAATCAGGATGGAGCTTATCCTATTATTGGAGACCTTAAAAGAGAGAAAGCCACAGGAATGATCCATAAGCAGGAAGTCAACTGGAACAGGGGAGAGAAAGGGGAGGACATTGACATGAGACCAGAAAGCCAGGGAACCACAAGCATTGCCAACCCATCAGCACACTACAGACATCTGGAAGAAGCAACCTCCAAACTCTGAATGCATTAGACAGTAAATTCCCATTGTTAAGACAACCCACTGTGGGATATTTTTCATGGCAGCTGGTAACTTAAGACACCGTCTTTTTCCCTAATAAAAATGTTGTTTAATTCATGTAAATATGTCTGTTGTCAGTGCAGTAAAAATCAGAGTCTCATTCAAAAGAATAAAAGGTTACTGGGCTGCTCTTATAGGGACACTTAATATATGACAGAGGTAATGTGAGGTAGTTCAATGACAAAATATGTACTTTTGAGTAAATTGTGCTTGGACAATTGGACAATCATATTGGATAAAATGAAATTTCACACCTACTTCTCACCCTACACATTCAACACCATATAGATGAAAGGAAAATGTATGAGAGTCAAAACTATAATTAATTTAGAAACTAACAAAGGAGTAATTCTTGAAGTTATCATGGTAGATAAAGATTTCTTAGGCAAGAAATAAAATTTAAATTCCCATTATTCACAATCCATTAATTCACAAGGGAATTTTGTGGTTCTTGCTCTGAAAAATATGAAGTCTAAATTTCCTAGTATCTATGGAAGAGTAGGTTAATGATTATATTCTGGGACACAAAGATCAACTAAACCAGAGGCCATGGGTATAACATGTTAATGTAGGAAAGAAATGGAAAATAAGGACTTAAGGAGAAGTTTAAATGCTCTGGAGATCTCAGCAGTGCTTCTCCCATCCTTTGTTAGAGGGGTACTTGAATATAAAAGTGGGCAATGATTTCTTTTCCCAAGGAACAGCAATGCTGATGACCAGGCTGGAAGAAATTATTTTCAAAAGAAATATGAATTGTTCCTCAATTTTTGATATATTAAAATATCTGGATATATTTCAGTTTTTGGAGGAATATGAACACATTTCAGATTGTTCTAGGATTATTAGTTTGGGATGGCATGAGATTCCTGATATTCATGCTCTACATGTTTCTCTATTGACCAAGAGATACTGAGCCATAACAAGCCTAGTGTGTCCATTTTATGAAATGAAGAATGAAAGTTGAAGTTAAATGAATATAATTTCCTAAAGTCTAAAAGATTTTTCTGGTTATGGAATCTAATATAAAAATACAGCCTTTATAGCATTCATAGGATGCAATTATGAGATATAAATAAATAAGGTAACATATTCTTTAGGAGTCACAATGCTCACTTAGGCTATGGGATCAACAAAATAAAATTATTTCCATCTTAAGAAAATTAGTTTTTCTTATTCCAAGAAAATTTTTTTATCACATTTGTAAGCACTAACTGATGTTGTGTAGTGAACATTTGCTTCCATGTATTTCTACACCACACTCCTGTTTAATTACTGATTTCTTATTCTTCATCAAGCAAAAAGCATGAATGAATTGAGCATGACCTATATCTTTTCATCACTAGCTTCATGGAGAGAACAAAATCTTCCCAAGAATATTCTGTGTTGAAAACCATGTTACAAAAATCCACTTTTCAATGGTAGAAGCAACTCTTCTTGAGTTCTAACTTTAACACAAGTCTAAATGATACATCCTCATCTTGTCTTCATCAGTAAGGTCTGTCTTAGTTCTAATAACATTATTACTCAGCCAAGACATGTATGAGATTGAATGCAAAGATTACACTTTAAAGAGTAGGTTGCTCTAACCCATAATTTTCCATATTTTCTTCTCGTGAGGCTGTACCCATTCCATTGAAGTTCTCATAAAGGTTAACACCATTGTTAAGGAAGTGTCATAAAAGGCATGGTCCTCTCCAGATGATCTCCTTGTTGACTTTAGATCAAAATCATCTTAAGCACATTCCAAAACATTTTGACAATGTGCAAAATATTTTCTCAAAGAATTCCAAAAAAATGACAAAAATTGTTGAATTGAAAAGCTAGGGCATAGACTTGTGTACCTTACTATTAATCATATTCATATATGTACATATATATATATACTCACACACAGAGGAAAAACACTTTAAGATATTTTACATGGATAGAAACTTTAAGAACTTATATAAAATATAACATAAACATCATTCAAATATATTTCAGAGCCTTTTATTCAAGAAATTTTCACTTGGGAACTCCAAATATTTGTGGAACATTCTGCATATAGATGTGTTAATCTCCTGTTCCATAGGCTATAAATAATGGGATTTATTAACAGGGACACCATGGTGTAGAACATGGCTGTGAGAAGATTATTAAAAGATGCTTCACTTGCATTGGGACCTAATACAGCAATCAACCCAGAAATCACAAACAAAATAAGAATTGCGAACTGTGGGGTACAGGTGGATAAGGCTTTGTTATGGGCTTCCACAGAATGCATCCTAAGCACCATTGAAAAGATATCAATATATGACCTAAACCAAAAAGCAGAATATAAGAATATAATATAAGCACTGATAGCTAAGGCTACAGATTCTGAAAACCAAACTTCTGAAGATGAAATCCTCAAACTTTGAGGCACATCAGAGAAATATTGCTGGATCACATTGGACTTTGTGAAGGGAGGTCTGAACATGGTGCCTGTGTGGAAAGCAGAATTTACAAGCCCACTTGCCCATGAACCACAGGCTGCCTGAGTGCAAAGGTATGGGGTAATAGTGAGTCCGTAATGCAGAGGGTGACCCATGGCAACATTGTGATCATAGTACATCACCACAAGGAAGGCCAGCTCTGTGGATATAAAGAAGATGAACAGGAAAATCTGAGCAGCACATTCTGTGAGAGAAATCTATTTACTGCCTGCCAGAGAATTAACAATCAATTTACAAACAGTAACTGAAATGCAGCAAAGATCTCTGAGGGATAAACTGCCTATAAAGGAATACATTGCATATGAAATCATATGCAATGTATTCCTTTATAGGCAATTTATCCCTCATAGAGCATGGGAATCCCTGTAGTTTCTGAGTAATATTTGGGTAATCTAGGCACCTTTATAAAATGTATATATATATATAACAAATAACATTTATGTAAACAAATGCAAAAATAATAATAATAATAATAATAATAATGTAAACTATTAAAAAAATGATATTAAAAGAAATACATTGGAGACTGTAGATGTGGGTTAGTTACAATGACAGTAGCAGTGAAAAGATTCCCAGTCAGGGATCCCAGATAAATCACTAAGAAAAGCAGACTTTGCAAGATTAGGACCTCCCAGGAGGTTGACACATCCATTAGTAGGAATTCTGCCAAGATGATGAGGTTGTCCATGTCTTCTAATATACTGCAATCTCTCTGTAATCAATGTATAAAATGATGAGATGATTAAAAAATGAAGACATATTTTGATTATAAGAGAGAATCTAATTTCATTAAAGGATATAAAACCAAGACCTGTAAATCTACCAATTATGAAGTTACATTTATATTACAGCAAAATGTCTTTTGAAACTCTGCATGGATATATTAAGTGATTAGTTTCTTATTTTCTTCATCAGCTAATGATCATCTTAGATATGTTCTGTAAAAGAGCCTCCCTCTCAGCCCATTTATTTGAACATTATACAGTTATGGCTGACTCACCTCATTGTAAAATCTTCTTTGGATGTCTTGATCTATCCATTGATATTTGAAGGATTATATTTCCTTAGGAGGACTGATTTCCATGTAAAGCCATAGCATATCACAGTTGTCTCTAAATTTCTTAGCTATCCTTTACAATCTAGCTCATGCAATATTTCATTCATAGTACTTGCACTAGTACAATATTTAAGAAATTTTTGTATTATTATATTTTCAATCTTTTGAGTACAGTCTATGTATCACATAGATATCATCAGATACCATTTTAAGTCTAATGACTTGTAATAAACACTAAAATCAGAGAGAACATTCTATTAGAATTTATTTTAATATTGGTCACAAGTAATTAAGTACTTTAATGATTTGATACATATCACATGTATTTAAATTAAATGCTCATTGCTGATTTAGAAAAAGCACATGGATTAAAAGATAAAAATATACCTGAGTTACGAGCAAACAAGTTTATCTTCTGTAACATGAATATTCTGCAAACTTTTAAGAGAAAACAAAATTTGTGATACTGCCTCTTTTATCACTGAGTAAAATCCATGGAGTCATTACTCAGACATTCACATTTATCTTTAATCATATAAACAATTCTGCTTCTAGATTCTTCAAAAAATAAGGTTGTTCTTTATGAAGTATATGCATGGGTCATACCTCTCAGACACCTTGTTGAACCAGTGATTTCATCCTCTTGAGAGGACAGATTTCCTGAGTGGTAAGGATTCTTTGTTTATACCCTTGAGATTAGTTAAATTTGTAGAGTGCTTATTAGCAATAGATTTAGCAATAATTTTTGTTAAAAATCAGAAGTAAATATTAAAAAATGACACTTTACTGCAATATAATACATATTCAATTTATGTCTGCTTATAAATATAATTTATTTTCTTCCTAGGATACCCACAAAATTTTGCAACCTGAATAAGATTATACTTTCTATGGTTTTGAACTAACATTTTGTCACAAAGGAAAATCATATAGTGTTAAAAAATAGTAGTAAAAATAGCAAAAACAATGAATAATCCATTAGTACTTACAAAATTAAAGAAAGATGAGATTCCTTTTAGAATTGAATTTAAAAGGAAAGAAGCAAATAAAAAGAGGATGTGGCACAAAGCCAAACTCTTCACAAAAGTGTTTTGATGAGATCATTGCATATGGGTGAAATTAATCATGTTAGATTCCCCTTAGAATGTGAGGTATCACCCAAGAAACAATTCTGAGAAAGTAGCCCCATTTATCTTTACTCTGAAAATTCTTATTAGTAGCTGGCAATCAGATGAGTATCAGAACATGGGAGAGTCTAAGAAACTCCAAGAAGTTTTGGATATGAAGGCTCAAAAATAAAAGTTTCCACATGACTGCATAGGCGCTCAACACATTTATTAAAGTCAGCAGGGACAGATGTTGAAGAGAGATAATAAGTAGAATCTTTGGAAGCAGAAATCCCTCACTGCTCTCTATCGGCCAGACTTGGCTTCACCAGAGCAGTGAACACTCAGCTAGAGTTTCAGAGAGCCCAGCAAATCTTTACTTGCTTTCATCATCACTGCATGCTCTCTTTCTCTGTAGATGAATTTCAGGGTAAAAAATAGAAACTCTGAAGGAATGCATAGCTTGACAGGGGCAAAAAGTGTCCCTGATATGGCAAGGATAATTCAGAGTGTAACAAAATAAATAGAAAAACTGGGTTGATGTGCTATGGTGAGATGAATAAAAGGAAAAATGATGCTCAGACATCTGATAAAGCCATTATATTATTATTTTCATGG
>JAQZBX010079112.1:0-14024 GCA_029593785.1 Cabassous unicinctus | reverse complement strand
TTTTTTTATCTCTTGTTGCTATCCTGCAGAGATAAATGATTGTTTCAGAAATTTTAAGGAACATGGACCCCAGGGACATACAGAAATATCTAAAGCCGGTAACCTTTTCTATCCAAGTGTCTTCAGAAACAGGGCATGCAAAATCTGTCACACAGGTTGGTCAGTTAAACAAAACTCTGGTTATGTAAGAATGGATGTGAATGATATTTGAAGGAAGTTTTTCATTTGTTTTCATTTTTCACCTCAAAGAGATAATTAAATACAGTAGTATGTGAGAGATGAGAGAATTGTAATGTAAGAGTGGAATTAAAGATATTTTTCTTACATCTCTCTATTTTAAATGTATTTAATTAAAGAAAGTTTTAAGAAAAAAACTCATCCATGGAAATATTTTTCTCTTTTTGTATTATGAAATACTCTAAATAGGAAATGGAAACAATTTAATCTGCAGAAATAAATATCATATGACTGCTCTTAGTATGAGTAGGAAAACAGTATAAACAAATTGAAAGTATGCATTTTTTTAATTCGGAAATTTACACTAACCCCACCCATGGAACCATGAAGGGAAAGCATGCAGGTTCTCCTAACAGCCTCCTTGATGCTGAAGGTGGCAGTAAGAGACTCTCAGGACTGTTTATGGGGAGACCAAGACATACGGACAATCTCTGAAGTGGAAAGGAAATGATCATTGGGCCTTGTGTAACACTCTGCCTTTTGATAGCAGAACTGCACAAACTTGGTACTATATTGACAATTTGGTCCACGTAATTCTTCTTAGGGGGAGGGGCTGACTTGTGCATACACTGCAGGGTGTTTAGCAGCATCCCTGGCCTCTGTGCATTAGATGCCAGTAGCATTTTACCTACTTATAACCAAAAATATCTCCAGATGTTGCCAATGAACCCTTGAGGAGTAAAGCCCCTCCTCACTGTGAACCAGTGTTTCATGTGTTTGAAGCAACTCCACTTTTAACCTTTAGTCTTGAAAACATAAAAAGGCTTTCAATATGATGTACTACTTTGCACTCAATTAAAATTAAATAATTCAATTTTCCTGGTTAGGATATAGAGAAAACCATACCACTGGAATTGATCTTTGTTTTCAAAGTGCCATTTCTCTATGCATTTATGCTTCACACCTTCTAAATAAGCTGAAGAATGTGGGATACTTGGTTGTCTTGGTTTTTAGTCCAGATTTTCTTCCTTCCATTGAAATCCAACTGGTACCTCTACAGTTGTGTATGCACTTAATTAACCATGAGTTAGGAAGCAAGATATCCTTTTTCTCTATTTGCATTTGTTATGTTCTAGGACTTGAGGACATCTACCTCTGATTAAAGAACAATGCTACTGTCCTTCCCTACTCCATTCCGTAAATACTTATGTTTCAGGCAAGTTTATATTTTCCACTTTTTTAAAAAACGAGAAAAATATTTGCATTTTAATGATGTTATGAGGATAAAACATGCAGTGTAACTTATTATGCATGCATAATAAGCTCTCTACAATAGGCTTGCTATTTTTTAACTTGTAATGTTATCACAATTATTTTTCAGGTCACTAAAATATCCAAAATTATCATTTCATTAGCTGCTTATTTTTCCATATATATATATGAGCCAAAGTTTTGACCATTTCCTTCTTATTTAACATTTAGGTTAGTCTGAAGTTTTACTATAATAAATAATGCTTCAATACATCTTTAGATATTTTTGTTAGTAATGCCTATTCACGTCTTTAATTACTTCTTGCAAATTACTTCTTGTAATAGAATGAAATCAGTGAAATTAATTTGTCAAAAACGTCTTTTAAGGCTTCTGGATCATAGTTACAAGAAGGATCATAGGTATAGGAAGATATATAAGAATATTCAATTCTCTAAACCCTGGACAACCCTAAAGAGCATAATTAACAAAATCATGCTAATATTTTTAGAAAAAATGCTAATATTGCATATCAAAGCTATTTTCTACATCTAAAGATGCCAATATGAAATAAAAACTTGTAGATTAGTAGTCTTAAGTATTCATTCGATCATAACAATAATAACAAAGAGAAGTTTATTATATGTTAGAAACATTATTTTTTAGGATCCAAATTTGGATAATGGATTGAAGGACTTTTAGGGGGAAATGTATTTGAAAACTTGGAGCAATAAAGCTAATTAAATAATATTTTAATGTGTTCCTAATGATTGAATGTCCCTAAAGTGTGAAAAATGGATATAAAGAATCTTATAGGATTCTGTAGATGTCAATGATTTTAATGTTTCTGTTTGATCTGTGAACTAAACTGTGAGCCTTATGTATCTAGATTTTACTATTTCAATACTCCTCCAAAATATCACAAAAGCAATGGCCTATATTTTGTCAAAATTAACTCTCTTAATATTATCATATTATTTTTAGGAAAGAGCAAAAGCTCTGAATATTTAATGGAAAATGACTTTTAGTTTAGTTTTCTATTTTTTCCCCAGCCCCGTGAGTAGTGATGACATGGACAAAGGAAACTGCAGCACTGTGTCAGAGTTCATTCTCGTGGGATTGTCAGACCTCCCTGAGCTGACCGTCTTCCTCTTCCTTGTATTCCTTCTCCTCTATGGAGTCACAGTGATGGGCAACCTGGGCATGATCACAGTGATTCAGCCAGCTCTCAGCTGCACACCCCCTGTACTTTTTCCTGAGCCACTTGACCTTTTTGGATTTCTGCTAGTCTACCACCATTGTGCCTGAAATGATGGCCAATGTCTTAGACAAGAAAAAAGCCCTTTCTTTCCTGGGATGCATTGTACAATTCTCCTTGTTTTGCATGTGTTGTCACACAGGTCATCCTGCTGGCAGTGATGGCTTTGACCGCTTTTTGGCCATCTGTTACCTACTGCTGTACATGGTGATCATGTCTCAGAAGCTCCATTTGGGACTGGTGTCTTTTTGCTACATCTGTGGAACAGTGTGTTCTCTGATTCACATGTGTTTAGCTTTTGATATCCCATCCTATAAATCAAATGTGATTAACCACTTCTTCTGTGATTTACCCCCTATCTTATCTCTTGCTTGGTCTGATGTGTCTGTGAATGAACTGCTGGTGCACATTGTGAATAATTTCAATGAGATCATCACCATCCTGATCATCCTTACCTCCTGTTTCTTTATTCTCATCACCATCTTGAAGATGCACTCTGCAGAAGGCAGGAGCAAAGCCTTTTCCACCTGCGCCTCCCACCTCACAGCCATCATTGTCTTCCATGGAAAAATTCTTTTCTTTTATTGCAGGCCCAGTACTGACTTCAGTCTGGAAACTGATAAAATGTTCATGGTGTTCTACACTGTGGTGATTCCCATGCTGAACCCCCCTGATTTACAGCCTGAGGAACTTTCCAGTTCATTGGACTCACCCAGGACAACTAACAAGGAGGTGAGGATGGACAACCACCACACCAAGGAACCAAGAGAGCCTACAACTGCAAGCAAAAAAGTACTATCCATAAGACATATAGGATCAAAACCCCCTATCAATTAGAGGTGGAGTGGGCATCAACATCCCAGCATCCTCAGGATTGGAGAATAAAATATGGGTAGAGTGGACTTCCTGGTATTCTACTATAGACTTATTGTGATTCTAGCAATGGAAGAAATTATATCATGGATATGGAGAAAGTGGCCACTGGAGGTGCTGAAGTCAGGGAAAGGGAAAAAGAAGTGTAATATGGGGGCATTGTCAGGACTTGGAATTGTCCTGAATGACATTGCAATGACAGATATAGGCCATTATATATCCTGCCATAACCTACAGAATTGAGTGGGAAAGAGTGTAAACTACAATGTAAAGTATAATCCATGCTTAGTGGAAAAGCTCCAAAATGTGTTTATCAATTGCAGTGAATGTACCACACTAATGAAAAAAGTTGTTAATGTGGAGAAAAGTGGGAGGTGTGGGCAGTGGGGCATATGGGAATCCCTTATATATTTTTATGTAGCATTTTATGTAATCTAAGTATCTTTTAAAAATAAACTAAAAATATGTTAAATATAAATAAATAAATGAAGTCTTTATGGCCTGAGATTATTTATCTTTTTCTCATTTACTATCATTGGGTATTATAGTTTTTCTTAATTTTTATTTTTACTTAATGCATGAAAGTATAAATACATGGGAATAAATATAAGTCTAATGAATTAATATATTAATTTCAATTAATATATGAACTTAGAGCTCTATGTTGACTTTCAAGAATTGCAAATTGGCTTAAAAATTGACCCATATTGTCATGAGTATTATGTTATTTAGGATTCACTCATTGAAAAACTTTAAAGGAATTGATACATTAAATTTTAGGTGTTGGAAGGCTAAAAGAGCACAAAGTGGATACTAAGTATTAATTTAAAGTTCATTGATTGCAGGAAACAGCCATTTTAATTGAAATTTGGAAAAAATAAGAATAGGTATTGATACCAGTATCTCAGAGCTTGGAGGAAGCTCTCCACATAGCTGCTGTTTACTCTTTGAGGAAGAGTTTTGGCTCTCAGGATGGAATGAGCCTCAGCAGCGTTAAGACCTCTGGTGGCTTGTCCCAACAGTCTGTGAATACCAAAGTCTGCTGTTCCAATCTGTGAAGAGAGTGGTGAAATGATAAGAAGCTGTTAGCCACAGCCAAGTGTCTATTTCTGCTGGATTCACAAAAACCAGTAACTGGAAAGCAAGATGGAATTCCTTTTTCCTCTCCTCTCCACATCTTTCCAAAACTCCCTCTCTAACTTTCCTTCCCCTTCTACCTCCAGTTATTCCAATTAGCAAAAACAAACAGGATGACAGCTAGCAAAGTTGTCTGGGAATTCAAAGAGTAGAGTCACAGAAGCAATATCACAGCCCAAAGAATGGAAAGGAAGACATGGAAATGAAACAAGAGGCAACAAACTCAACTTCTGAGGGATTTGCCCTCTACAATCCAGGAAGAGATTCTTTGTCCTCTTATCATCTCCCCTAGGTGAGAAGAGGAAAAAAGAATATGACAGGGGTGGTGATTACCCATTAAGGTCTAAGTGAGTGAAGTTCCATGGTTCCATACCAAGTTCTGAATCATTCTTTCAATTCTACAAAATGACAGATGTCACCAACTGCTAAGAAACATTCTATTGATGAGTAAATTCCTTTTGAAACAAGCTGCCCAAGGAAACTTCATCTTAGTTACCGGGACTTAAAACAACCAAGGAAAACACAATGCTACTTATTTTATAGAAATTATGGGGAAATATTAGATTAGATTTAGATATTATAGGCCTAGAGCAAACCACACTTAAAACTGCTAAAGTTAAAATGGGCATACCTCATTTCATTATATTTTGCTTTATTGTGCTTTGCAAATATTGCTTGTTTTTATAAATCATGATAATCATGCCTTGAGCAAGCCATTTTAAATTAAATTTTAATAACTCACTCAAGGTATGAATGCTTTTCAATTCATGAGTATTTGATCCTTACACAAAAGATGCAAGATCTGTAGACTAGAAGATAAGACTGGAGAGCCAGCCTGACTGCAGCAGTTAATATATGGACTTAAGCAATGGACCTGTTCTTACTCTTAGCGTGAAGAGCATTATAGCTGTCTCCAATGTTTCAGATGAAGAAAATAAGGCTCCAAGTCTGTTTTAATAACACTTAGTAACATACATTCTTGGGTAGACACAGAAATGGAGGAGAAGAATAAAAAGGTGAAAGAGAAATAGTTTCTGATCTCCAGGAACTCACACTCTAGTGGGAGAGAAGCCACATAAATGTATAAAGAGATTAGTAGAACACACTGTGGTCTGACAAATAAGAATGAACAATGAACAGAAATTGTGGCTGTCAAATAATATGAACTTGGCCCAGAGGAGTCAGTCTTCATATTTAGAAGGTTTTTTTTTTGTTTTGTATTGATTTTGCATCTCACAACCTGTAAGTTTTATATTTTCTTTACATTTGCCTCAAGTAATTTTCCTTAAAGATATACATTTTTATAAAACTGCACTCACGGTATAGATGCCATTTCATGCCCTTTTTTACACTAATGCTTTTAATAAATTTTCATGCTGTGAATCATTATATTTTTATTATATCTACATCTCAGCCTTTTTTATTGGATGAATTCACACAAATTGATGAAACATTGCACAAATATGCAGTTTTGTAGAATTAAGAATATCATTAACATGGACTTATAGCCTTCAAAGTTATGTATTTTAATTTCCTTGCTCCATAAACAAAATTGGTATATAGTGTTGAGGCTAGAAGTTCAAAATCAAGCTTCAGCAAGGTGATGCTTTCTCCCAAAAGATGAAGCTTTCTGGGACTAGTGGCCAGTGAATGTGGGTCCTTAGCTTTTCCATCACATGACAATGATCAAGGACATTTCTTCTCCTTTCCTTCAGCTTCTGGCTGCTCCCCCATGGCTTTCTCTGTCTTTGTCTGAGGTCCATTCTGCTTGTATAGAACTTCAGTAATATGAATTAAAGTTCAGCCTGTTTCAGTTGAGCCATCCCTTAACTGAGGTATCATTGTGAAGAGATATTATTTACTACCCCCATCAAAATACAGACCAAGACTAAGTACATGTCTAAACTGGGACACACAATTCAATCCACCACACAATGAGACAATAAATTCTAGTTGTTTATGCCAAACAGTTTGTAGTATTTGTCATATTGCATGACATGAGGATGACTTCATGAAAATTGCATGATAATTTGAAGCAAATTTGAAAAAATGCTGTGAATAGTAGACCATCTATATGTTTATCAGGGATTAAGAATCATGGCAAGAACAATGGAATCCCTTATAATACTGGTTCTAGCCGAAGATGTAACTTCTTCTGGGGACACTGAGAAAACAAATTCTCAGCATTGTTTGATCCTGGATGTACATTAAGAAATACTTTGTGCCTAAAACCCTTGGCAGAAGATAACTAAGTAGCAGAGGGACCTGAAGGCTGGATCTTCCCACTTCCCCAGTGATGTACTATAAGAAAATTTTTATTGAGAATTGTGAATTCATCAGTGAATTCTAATCAGTAGTCTTTGATGTTTTAGCCTAGAATTGTGAATGATTAACTTGTCCTTCATCCTTTGGAATGTTATAACGCTGCTATGCAGGCAACCCCATCATCTATTACCCAAAAACAAATGTTTAAAAGGGGCAAGTCACCAGACATGATATTTACACAATCCTGTTTGTATCCCCTGTAAAACTAAAAGCTAAAAACCTTTATGTTCCTGTTCGGTGTACCATAAATAGAGTAGAACAAAGACCCCTCGAGACACCACTTCTCTCCTGTGGAGGGCTGGCCACCACACCCTGGATAGATTGAGTTACTTTTGATGAGGTCATTCTTCATGAGTTGCAAGACTCACTGGAGGTCTGCAGTACAGAACCCCTTAAAAGGGATAGCCCCTAAGCTGCCAGTCGGAGTCTCACACAGGAGGCGATGCTCTGCCTGGGACCAATTTTCCAATTGGGACTCTGATCAGCTGAAAAAGGGTTCCCCAGCCACGTGACAGTTCAAATGTTGTGTTTTCCCATGATTTGGTGAGTGGTTGTATATACTTTCATTCTTTCCTATGTCTTTAATTAATTACTCTTCTTTTTTGTGATTGCTCAATTGTTATAATCATTTAATATAACCTGAAACTGATTTGATTGAATAAATCTGCCTTTGAATAGCATTTAGCATTTTTGCCTCTTTTTTGGCAAAATACCAAGTGTGGTTAGTATCACCAAGAGGTGGTTATGACTTACAGAGCCTAGGAGCATGAAATGCATTTAAGAAATATTTTGAGTAAATTAAAAGATGAATTCTGTTATGATTCATTGTTATACAATAAAATTTTGAGTCTCTAGGAAGATCACAGGGCAAAAGAAGAAGGCTTTTAAACATTAATATAAGTGTCATATAAAAATGTATCTATAACTACTGTTGTGTTCCTTCAGTGTTTAAAAAAAATTGATTACAATAGAAAGCAGTACTTAATATTAGATACTTGCTTTGAGAACTCTGAAGTAAAGGCAAAAGATTTTCTCTAGGGTCCTGGTGCCTCGGGGAGTTGAAGTAAATATAGGGGTCTTAGCGTATCCACTGAACTAGCTCTCCAGAGCCTGGAGGTGGATTGCTTTTGTTTGCAGATTCTGAGAAAATATGGATATTCTTTTGCATATATGGTATCTAGAAGATGCCTGTGGTTCAAGTAGTTCTTCATTAAAAAATCAATTTGGGAAAATTTCCACCCACTGCAGACATTAAAAATCTGTGTATTTGGGGGAAGGGAAAGCAGATTCTTTCAACTGAAATGCATTTAGAAGATTTGGCTTAGTTTGACTCCTCAAATGCATGTTCTAAAAATCTTTCCTGGGAGTGGGCAATATAGAAAGCCCCTAACCTGAGAGTTTTCAGGTTTCTCCCTAATTCTGTTAAGTTTTAGAATAATTTTACAAGGTAAAACAGGCAGGGTATTTAAATTAAATTCACATGAAATGAATAAAATGAGACTTATTAAGAAAACAAACAAAAAACAGATCTAAATAAGATTTTAAAGCATGCAAAAAATATTAAGACAAAAAGAAACATAATTGGGAAGGAATTTTAAGGAAGAAAAATTTAGGTACCACATACCCTGCATTAAAGATACTATGTTTGTTTGTTTTTTTTTTAATCCATACACTTGACATAATTTGGGAAAAAGAAAACATGATATTACATCTATACATTAATTGTAAGTTGAATTTAGACAGCAGAAATATTAAAATCTACCAGAATCAAGGAAATATGGGAGTCTTTCTCATCTACGGTTGAATATAAACATCCCCAATTCAAGGGGTTTTTTTGAACATATCTGGAGACATTTTTGATTGTCAGGACTGGGTAGGGTGCTGCTACTGGAATCTAGTGGGTACAGGTCAGGGACATTGCACATGATATAATACAAAGACAGTTCCCCACAACAATATCAATAAAACAAAATATCACTAGTGCTGAGGCAGAGAAACCCAGAAATAGGACACTAAAAGTACCTTTATAATAGTGATGATTGTGTATTAAAGTCTTTCTTCTGACTCTTCTTAAATCCTTGGGTACCTGAAGAGCAGGAGCATTGAGAGTCCTCATCTTTGCATGGTACATCAGGCCTTCCATGTTGGAACATCTAGAACCTACCTCTTGTGTTTCAGAATCAGAGATGACCTTACCAGAAGTGATAGTCTAGTAGGAGACCTTCATTCTAGGAAATGTGACTAAGGGGATTCTTGACATGTGGAATTTACAGCACTAAAATGAGGAAATCCCCGTCTTTTGAGTGGGTGATGCTGAGATTCTCAGTTGTCCTGGGCACAGGTTTGCCAGATTTAGCAAAGAAAAATATAAGATCCCCAATTTAGTTTGAAAGTCATGTAAATAATGAAAACAATTTTAAATATGAATATACTCCAGATAGCATTTTTGACATACTTACACCAAAAAAACAAACAAAAAAAAAACACCAAAAAAAAATAAAACATTATCCACCTGAAAGTCAAATGTAATTGGTTGTCCTATATTTTCTTTGACTAACTTAATCTGGGCAGCAATATGCAAAATCACACCACACTTTCTGTATTAAGAATTTGTTTATCACAAATGTGTGCAGAGTGTGGTAACACCATAAGATTCTCATCCATCTTTTAAACAAATAATAAAGGTACCCAGTGCATATTCTAGATCCCTTGAAAGGAGAGAAGATTGTGGAGCCTAGAAAAGTTATTTAACTCTGTCAACGTTTAATACTTTTTTGCATACTTATTTCTGGATGGAGATATTTCTCTAAATTCCATTCCCTTGTGAATCATCTTGACACAGCACTTTACATCCTTTCTGTGACTCTAAATAATTTTGTTTGACTAATTTCCAAGGTTTTATACTCTAATGTTTATGATATAATTGATTAAAAGAATTAGCACAATGAAGCATTTCTAAATGGAATCTTTACAAAATAAAGAAATAATATTTCACACTGTAATAATGAGCCAAGCATAGAGAGATGAGCTCATTTCTGAGAATAGGGGGATGAGAGTTGGAGTTGTAGGTAGATTACCTAATATCTTTATTTCCTTTGGAAATTCATGCCTTCCTTAGACTTCCACTTGCTCATCTTTGGAATGAGGCAGTTAAATAGATATTCTTATAAGGCAGTACTGACCTTGATGTCAGACTTACTGGGTCAAATGAGGAAGAATGAGAAAGTGGAAAACTGCCATTTAAAGTATCAACTTAAGTTATATGAAAAGGGTTATTTATTCATTATATTATAATATATACCTATCATTTTTATTTAAAAATTAGACTAATTACAGAAGTTACTTTAGATGTTTTCACTTTTCATTAGTTTGTGTTGAAAAGACATATACAGTTCTTTCATTATCTTTCCAGAACTCATGGAATTCAATGAGATTAGAATGTCTTCCATGAGGATTTAATTAAATGTTATCATCCATATTGCTTGATTTATTATCATAATTCTGCCTTTAAAATTACATTTGAGAACATAAACAGAATTAGGATTTACAGTTCTTAAGAAAGTAAAATTAACTAACATTTCTATTTCTGAAATTTTCCAGTCTTGAATACTTAAATTATATTAGGATTATGAAAGAGGTCTATTTTGTTTCACCTTGTGCTCTAAGCAAGGGTTAGTTAACCATTTTTTACATTTCTTTCATGTTATTTAATATTTTATTTTCAAATTTGATTTTGATATTCCATCTACACTAAATATATTTCTGGCAGAGAGAAATATAATTTCCTGGGCCACATTTGCCCTCTCAGCCATCTCAGATTACCCAGAAACCAAGGTTCTTTTCTTCTTGATATTCTCGCAATTAAGTGTATTATTGTTGTAAGGAAGATTGGAATGATGGCAATCATCAAAATTAAAACTCAAACTGCACACTCCCATGTTCCTTTTCCTCATCCATCTCTCATTTGTTGATAGATGCTATTCTTCCATCACTGGTCCCAAATTGCTGGTGAGCCTACTTGAAGAGGATGGATCCATTTCATTTTTAGGATGTGTAGTACAATTTTTATCTTTCATAACATTTCAGTGACTGTATCCTTTGTATTAGATGTGATGATCTATCATTGGTTTGACGTTTTTGCAACCCTATACTTTATACAGTTGCCATGTCCCAGAAACTTTGTGCAATGCTGGTGGTTGTATCATAGGCATTGATGAGTCACCTGTTCCCTAATACTCACATGCTTTGCTTAAAATTATCTTTTTGTTTTTTGACACAATCACTTCTGTCTGTTTTCTTCATTATTTTCTCTCTACTGTTCTGATACTTATTTCAATCTGTTGCTGCTTTTCTTCTTTGGCACCTTTAATGAGGTGAACACACCACTCATCATTTCACCTCTTAAAGCTTCAACATTGCCACCACCTGAAGATATAGTCAGCCAATGGGTGCTGCAAAACATTCTCCACTTGTGTCTCACAACTGATTAGCATCACAATCATCAAGGTCCCATCCTTTTGCTCTACCATGTCCCCAAATCCAAAATATTCACCTCAAAGTGGTCTCTGAAATTTACATATGGAGATCCCCGTGTTTGAGTCCTTTAAGCTACAATAAGAGAAATGGGGATGTCAACAATATCGTCAGAGAAAAGTTGACACAATTTATTTTTCATCTGGAATGCATAAATCAGAACATTTTTTTCTTCAGTTATATTATATCATGTATTCTGAACATAATCATCACAGTCACGCAATGCTAGCAGTCAACAGGGTTCAGGATTAATTTTACTTCTTCATTTAAATTGATGCTAATGCTGAGAAAATTTCACCAAATTTAAAATAAAGGCAAAGGTTCTGAGGGGAGGGATTGAAGAGAATAGGTGTAATATGGGGGCATTTTGGGGACATTGGAATTGTCCTGCATGACATTGCAATGATGGATACAGACCATTATATATTGTCTCATAACCTACAAAATTGTGTGGGACAGAACGTAAACTATTTTGTAAACTGTAGTCCAGTATTAGTAACAATGCTTTGATGTGTTCGTAAATTGTAACAAATATACCACACTGATGAAGAATGTTTTTAATGTGGGAAAGTGCGGGAAGGGGAGGGACTGGGGCATATGGGAATACCCTATAGTTGTTATGTAACACTTATGTAATCTAAAGCTCATTAAAAATTATAAAAATTTAAAAATGGCAATAGAAACTGCTGAATTTGACTTGTCATAATAAAGTCAAACAACTCTTTCAATTCCATCCAAATTATGTGCTAATTTCTCACATTGACTTTTCATAAAAAATTTTAAAAATTATTTAAACTAAATTAATTTGTCTTTCAATTTTGTTTAAATTCCAACATATCGAAATGACTTCACTTTCATAAAGACATTTTAGTTAAGGTGGTGCAAACATGGCCCAGATTCTCCACTTCTCTCTGTATCCCTGACCTTTGCCAATGTGACCTTTACACACTTCACGTCAAGTGGTGGATCCTATATCTCCATTCATTGCCTTTAGGTTGCTCTTATAATTTGCTTTGCCTACCAGAAGATGGCAATGTGCCAGTATCAAACATTGGAGAGGACTTTGCACACTCTCTTGAATCTTGAAAACCTTTCATGTGAACAATAATGGACTAAACAAATAGAAAATGAGAAATTCAGTCCAGTCACCCCTACCCCACATTATACCAGTTGACAACTAGCTAACCACCAGACCTGAGAGTAAGGCTACCTAAACTGCCATCTGACCAACTCATACACAGGAGCAAATCAAGTCAAGATCAGCCAAGTCTGGAACAGATTAGCACCTCTACCAAGATGGCTGCTGCAAGAGTAAGAAACAGTAAGTGGTGGTTGTATTTAGTGAATATGTTTTAGAGTGGCTTGCTATCAGTCATTGGAGCCACTCACTTCCTCAAGTTTTGGAAAAGATATAAAAAAGACTTTTCCAAGATTTATCATATGACAATTAATGATACATGTTATTTTTATAATTAGAGGCACCTTATTTAAACAATGAAATAATAATTTGGAAATTTATGTTGATTTCATTGAACCTTGCAAAAATAACATTTTATTAAAATTGTATTATCTAATGTGCTTTAAGTACATCCTTATCAAAAGCATGGGATTTCATATTTAGATCATTCAATTATATATATAAAGAGCATGAAATCAATTCCACTCAAATTTCTTTTTAATTTCAAAAACATTTTAAAAGACATCAAGTTCCTTAAACCTAAAATAATAGGTAAGGCAGCTTTGGTGTCAAATTGTCTTTTAAAGGGCATATGGTCATATTTACAAGAAGATTCTTATTTACAGGAAGATACCTAAGATAATCAATTCCCTAAACCCTCGTGAACGCTGAAAAGCATAATGAATAAAATCACTAAACTAATGTTTTAGTAAAAATGCTAGTATAGAGTATCAAAGCCTCTACATATACTGATACAAATACAAAATAAAACCTTGAAGTCTGAGGCATTTATTCCATCACTTCAATGGATAAGAAGAAAAGTTTACTATATATCATAACATTATTTTCTAGTATCCCAGGTTTGGATACTTGATTGAAGAACTTGTGGGGAAAAAGGGATTTGAAACCATGGAGCAATAAATCTACTTAATAAATTCTTTCTAATGTTAGATGTTAATCTATAAATTGTGGAAGATGAGGTTAAAGAATCTTATAAGCTTCAGTAATTATCATTTTAATGATTTCATGTGATCTGTAACTAAATTGAGAGTTTTATCGTTCAGTAGTCTATTATTTCAGACCTCCTGTTAAACTTCACAAAAGCAATGCACTACGTCTTTGTTGTCGAAATTAACACCCATCATTATTTTCATTTTTGTTTTTAGCAGAAACCAAAACTGAGTTTTTGATTCTATATTGAAGGATGACATTTTGTTTTAATTTTTTTTCCAAACCCCAAGAGTAGTGATGACATGGACAAGGGAAACTGCAGCTCTGTGTCAGAGTTCATTCTT